>JAECUM010069417.1:0-18503 GCA_016617855.1 Megalonaias nervosa
AAAAACAAGTCATTTCAACCAGCAGAAATAAGGTTGTAGCTGATTGTGTAAATTTATTGATTGATCTTCAGACCTGATGGTCAATTGTTAAGCTCAACGTAACTGTTCAAAATGAATTAGACTAGTGCAGTAAAAGTAAGATTTACTAGCATATCATAAACAAACACTGCAGGTAAGTTAATCTTTAGGACGGAAATGATTATAATGAAACAGTCAGCAAAAGATTCGAATTTAGGGTCCATGCGGCCATCCATATAATGATTTTCAGTGCACTAGCCAGTTAGAATTTGTATACATACCGCATGGTTGATAAAGTGGTTACGTTATAACTAGCAATCAATCTTAAGAGTTAGAAAAACATAAGGTCAAAGCCAAGGGCACTTGAGTCAACCATAGCAAAATAATTTGCATGCATTAAATTTAGTTTTGCTTCACATACACAGACGTTTGCTGATTGTTTTTCCTACGGGATATAAAGCTTCATTTAGTTGTGATGACTTAGAGATCATGAAAAGGTAATCATAATCTAAGGAGGTGAACCTGTTTCCGTACAATAACAATGGTTGCCCTAAACCAACCTTTATCAAACTCATTTGTTTACTTTTATATATATACACACACCTTTATGTTAGTCTGAATTGCAAACAATGCTTGCAACTCACCATCAGTCCAGCAAATGGAAGGAGTCAAACAAGTTCACAGATATATTGAATCGTTTTGAATTCTATATAGAAACAATAATCGAAAACTTACCTTCTTTTCACGATGATTTCATATGCATCAGCAGGTGACCACTACTGCGCTTTCCTTTATGGTTAATATAACTCTATTCCTCCTGTATCTAACTTGTCAGGGAGCTGTTAACTTTCCACCTGGAACTCTTGTTTATACATTACGATAAAGCTAATGTAATACGCATCAACTGAAGTGATTGGTTTGATTGTTAGTTAATCTTACCACATATTCCTCTAGCTAAACATACTAATTAGTGTTAATTGCTTCAGTTGACAAGAGAAAAGATTTAATACTTCTACCAGATCGAAGGCATTGCGTGTTTAGCCCTAGACGAAAGAAACTGCGATAACATGTGTAGACGAAATATACAAGTTCGTGAATTTTGTTTCTTTCAGGCTTCATCTTTAGGGACAGGTATTATGGATAGTGAGTAGCAGATATCTCTAGATAAGTGTAACCTCCCACCGACCATAATAACTTACACTCAACTACGGAACTATATGGTTATAAATTAAAAACCCATCTATAAGCACCCAGAGCAACAATTTAATGAGAAAACAATATAAGGTACCATTCTAATTTTAAGCTCAATCATTTGTTAAAAATATGTTTGGATTGCCAAAATGGGCTTTCCCATTCGAAAAAAACCCAGTTCCTGCATCTCAATTTTAGCTATCCCAGGCTACAGTGCAATGATCTATTCTAACCTGCTATTGACTATATCTTAACAATAGTCAAGACAACTGACGTCTTACAAAAGGAAAAAGATTTTCCATGACAGTTTTGGTTCAAGTAATAATATCTTTACCAAACGTCAAACTATAAGTGCCTTTAAAAAGGTAAAGATGCATAATAATTTGAGAATCTATAGTTGTATATAGTTTCAAACTTTTATCTGACTGATCGACTTTTCTAAAACAGGAATATCGAGTTTCCAGGACATTAAAGGCAATATTAATAACCAGCTGTCAGTCAAATTATTCTGTGTTTTAAGGTCTGGCGTGGGATGGATACGACAGAAACGTCTACTGGACTGAAGAAAATACGGGTACCATTTGGAGACTGTCTGGAGCATTTGAAATCGCAAAAGTTATCCTAGGAGGTCTTAATAATCCACGTGATATCCTGGTTCTGTCTCATGAGCGGTATGGCATGTAAACATTATATTTTAATTCATACATACTAGATATTAAAAACGGTTTGGTCGTGGAAACCAGCATCGCGGCAGGTCCTTAACAAGCAAATGTCTTTACACCTATGCAAGGGAGACTATCGAGGTGGAAACTTCTGCACAAATTGTGGGTGGAGTTTGAAATTGTTTTTTTTAATGTAATCGGACCTAACAGCATGCGAGAAATAAATTCACTTATACCTGCCGCTAATGATGTATCGTAGGCACATACATAATTTATCATCTTGATATCCTGTTGTCATAATTATTTATGATTATTATATGACGTCAGTTCCTACATTTTGAAACGTAAATTATGTTGAATCTCTAAAACGATTTTTCCCAAAGAATTGTATACTATTACTAGGCTTTTAAAATGAAATTCGAATTGCATATTTCGTTGAAATTTTAATATTATTATGCACATGTATGCTTGACTTCACAGCCTGTTGTATTGGATATCAGGCAGAAACGGAAGCACAATAGAATCTTCCAAAATGGACGGCAGTAATCATCAGATAATTCTGAACTCTGAAGACTTATCGGAACCCAAATCACTCAGCTATGATCCGTATAATAAGAGGTGAGTCGGATAGATGATGTGTCTCTCCGAACAGCTAAGCTTTTCTTTAAATACTTTAAGCACAATCATACATCTGTTCAGTTTAATTTCCAACTATACATTTTAAGTTGTGAAATGTAACCACCAATTGTACATAAGTTGTATAGATTATGCTTTGTGTGAAATTTATAGAAATGCTTTCAGTCCGGAATAAAACAGAGTTTGATAAACTTAATTTTCCCGTTATCTATAAAACGTCTTTTATGTATGAAACATATGTACATTTGATCAATATGACCAAAATACGTAAATGTCTCTTCTCTGGTTACTCTTGCATAATTAGCGGACTGTTCATGGTATATCCAGCTGCTAGGATTAATAGAAACTAACAGTATTGATCCTCGTATGTTGCATCATTATATATATTGGTAAATTTTTATAGATAAAGTTCAAACTCATTCCGTGAGATTTATTTTCTTCATACAGTGAAAAGCTTATGGTTAACTATTTGTGAAACATTAGTATTTCAACCGTGTCCGTCATATTTTAGATTTCTTACATGATGACGATGGGCTATTTTCCTTCAAGATCCTAAAACAATTATAGGATGTGAATGGTTCCTTTGTATATGTGTACTTATTTAAGAACAATACCTGATCATTGGAACAAGTAAATCAAATGAAATAAAGGGAATATTAATGAAGATAAATACCAATTTTGGAACGACGCATATGTGTCAGTTCTGATTGTAAATAAATGAAAGCAAAAATGTCTTCTAAATGTCTATTTATGTATATCAACTGTCAATGGAACAAAAGTGGAAAATTGATTTAGAGACTGTAACTTCTGTAGAGTGGAAGTGGGTCTTATTCATTCTAAGACAAAAAAAATTTAAAACAATAAAGATTTAAAATTGAAAGATTTTGGATTCAAGATTTTACTTTGAATATTAGTTACAAAATACTTTTAAAGAAGTAAAAAAATATAAAACTGGAAGACTTTGAATTCATAAGTTTACTGTGCATATCATTGCATAGTATTTTGTTAGAAAACTAAAGATGTAAAGATCTAAGACTTTGAACTCGTAAATATGCAGTATCCATTTGTTACAAATTATTTCTTACAAATAATAGCTAAACTGTATAAAATATTTATAAAAATGGTGTGTAATGTGGAAGAGATTTAAAAAAAAAATAATTATATAGTTGGCACCACAATTTTACTGTTAACTTAATGGTTGAGATAAAGATAACGAATGTTTGCAATGGAGCATATTCTAATACTTTTATTAATCTCCAATCATTGTAGAATATTTTATTTATAAATCTAAGTTTGAGATTTCAAATGTTATAATATTTTTTCTTGACATCAGCAAAATTATTTAAACATAATAAAATCTGACAAACAAATAAGGAGAATGGGAGAATGTTTTCGTAGGATTGTCCCTCGTTTATCTTGGTATTTTTGCACACCCTTCACACGCAAACACACACACACACTGTCCCTCTTTTTATTTTAAGTGACATGATTATATTTATATCTCAAGCTATATATGCAATGGAACATTTACATAAGAATAACATGTCTTTCTTGACATAATATAAATAGAGATCTCTATGAGTTTGAACGAGAAGGTGTTCTAGTACACTTTTAATTCATTGGTAATACTCATTTCAAATGCATTATTCGTTAGACGATGAGTAAAATATTCTACCCGTGCTGTACATATCTCATTAAATATGGCTATCAGTGTAAGTATGTGAGTATATGCTCTCATTTTTTCCATTTGTTCTGACGACGTTCCTACGACTAGTCAATCTAAAACCCCGATTGCTCATTTTGCTGTGTATTTCTCGTTTCAATAACCTTAAACTACGAAATCCGTTTGGAAACAAATATATTGTTCATCGCCATTCGGCATCAATTCTATCTCTTTCATCTGTATAGTTTATCTATTACTGCAACCCGACAAGCTAAAATAAACAGTTGTATGTATTATGGATATTTAATACTCAGATTGTTGTCTGTATGTGCTTGTTTGACTTGACTGATAAAGGCGACGATGTCTTACTTTTTCAATTGGATTTTTTTCTCACAGATTTAACAAACGATTATTAACCTGGTTAGATTCTGAAACTGATAGACCAAATGAGTGCCAGAAGAAATCATCATAAACCAAATTTGTTACAACGACTTAAGCAGAAATACGCTGGAAATTATCATAAACATGTTATGACATCTTAAATACAGATACGCTGGAAATCATCATAACCAAAACCTGTTACAATAACGTAGAGATAAGCTGACCTGTTGATGTTGATATTATTATTTAACATTGCTGAATGAATGACTGCAAAGATGGAAGCCACCATTACATTGGGGTAAAAACAATATTTTTCAATGGCGTCATCGCACATAAGCATAAATATTTCTTTATTATAATTGTTCTGATTTCTTTTTAGTACACCACAAATTATCCAGAAAACAAAATAATAGTTTAAACCATATATACTTTGATAGTTCTACTCCCTGAGGACGGATATTTGAGAATTAACACGTTCTCAAAATTAGTATCAAGATCCGTATGTCATCTTACATTAAAACCAGCCACTCAATACGAATATCAAATGTTGCTCAGTCTTGTTTGGCATTCTTCTATATATTTCTTTTGATATGCAAACGTCTTATCTCTCACAGCTGAATATGGTCCCACAAATTATCAATGAAAATCAAACTTGGAGGTAAGGATACATAGCTAGTTAGATTATATTCTACAGCAATTGTAAATTTAAACATTTTCACATCTTCGTCTTTTCTACGTATGTCTAGTCAATCATAAGCTTAATTATTCTGAGTAATCTCTAGTCATACCAAAATAATATTACATATGTAATGAAAGCAAACCACGATTTGTTTGCCACTCACTCATTTGAATTATTGTTATTAACATTATGTCACCATTTTGCTTTTAATTTTAGGATCTATTTCCTGGACTACTCTCAAAGAGATCTCAGATCTGTGATGTCGTGCAAACTTGACGGCTCCAACCTCTACCATTTCATTTCAGCAAATAAAAATCTTGAAAATCTTGAAATATACAGGGTGAATGTAAATTCTTAAATAGCGTATTTACTGGGATATCGTTAACTCGTAGTATTAACATTATTGCGCATGATGATGATAATAATAATAATAATAATAATAATAATAATAATAATAATAATAATAATAATAATAATAATTCATAATTATTATAAACAATTCATATTTAATGAGCTCGAAGTTGTGAGATAATTTAACCCTTAAGAAATTGCTGTACACCTGCCTTTTCTCCTTAAAAGAAAAATCGATAAAATATATTTCTGAGTCTATAATGAATGGTTCTTTCCTTATTTCGTTATTTGTGTTGGTAAACATAACCTGTCTCTATGTTGTAGACAGAATGTGTCAGCATTAATCGCTTTAACATTCGGTTATATGTGTTTATTTTTGTTGTGAAGTATTGTTTGAAGTCCCATCTTGTCTTTCTTACAGGGACACTTGCTGGTGACTGCCAAAGATGCCGATGGGACATTAATAATGTCTTATTCAATAGACCAGAGAACAAGTACAACATCTGGCGTATTTCCTAACACGGGAAATATTTCAGCTATTAACATTTTTGATGAAACGTTTCGTCAGAATGAAACAGGCAAATAATATTTGTATTGCTATATATTTCATTAATTGTTGTATCTCCTTTTAGTTCTATTAGTCTAATATATTCATTTAAGGTGATTACTCTTCCATATTGGGCAGTAATTAAGCACATTCAGCAACAAGAAATTATATGTTGCTCTTTTTTTTTGTTCTGTGGAACTCGTATAGACTCATTTAAAAAGAAAAATATCTCATTTTTCTTCCCTTCGTGTGATGCAGCATATGCTCTTCCAAACATATGTTTGTTCTTGATAATTTTAAACGGAATGATTAATTTGTCATTGTATCACAAACATTTCCTACGGTTATTCCATGGAAAGCCAACCACCTTCAAATGTTTTTAATAGCAAGTAGCCATTAGTGACCGCCAAAATCCGCAACTATCATCAACAGCCTAAACTTCTGTTTTTTTCTGTTTGTAAGCCTGCCTATCGACAATCATTGTAATTTTGTAGTTTTGGATCATCATAATTGCAAGATACAATGCAGTTTTGCTTTCTTCTTTTCCAAGTCAAAAATGAGAAACATATTCATCAGTAGAGTGCTAATGTCAGCAACAATTTATAATCCATTTAACATTTTGCATGTTTTCTCTCATTTACATTAGCAATCTCAATGCATTGATTGTTTCACAATATTAATACATCATTCGGCCCAGCAAAGGTGCAAGTGTATCTTAATTTTCATTACAGATTCTTCGGGAGAGCTAGACAATCCATTTACGCCGACCATTTTCAAAATCAATGTTAACTTTATAGCACCTGGGATATCATGATGAGATATAGGTATTACTTTTCTGACTGATTGTTGAAGCTTGGTTAATATAATATGCATTTTGTGCGGCATACATCAACAGACGAACAAAGGTGCGACGACATCGACCCACTGGTGCACATGTTTGAACACAGACTGCAATGTTAACTTTCTTCTTATTATTTAGTTTAATGTTATTTCAGGGCCGTGTTTCAACTTGAATGGAGAGTGTGACCAGATTTGCATCTCCAACGGAAAGTCGAAGGTATGTGAATGCACCTTTGGCTTTAAGTTGGCGGCCAATGGAAAGACCTGTACGTCAGGTAAGTAAACATAATGCAAGACATGGCCGGCTGCATGTTATTGTTGATAGATCTATAGAGAGGTATATGTAACGCTTGTATAATCTTTGTTCATTTTCCCTAGAAAGGGTGTAAACGTATGTCACAACTTACTTCTCCAAGGGTAAATAGTAGATTTAAAGAACGAACAGTTACGTAGTATAATAATGAGATTTCGTGGTTGTTTTTTTTTTTTTGGGGGGGGGCGGGTTGTCCCTGATACACGTCGCAGTTTCTATCCTAATGAAGTGTGCTTATTTTGGCATAAAATATATATCCGTTGTGCAACACGTGGACTATTAGATGAACTGGTCCATGAAAGTGAAAATTGTTGAATTTGACCTTTATTGTCTGAATTCGCTACGCTGTTCATTGTCTGTGCTCGAAGTTGTCAGTGATTTTCTGTATCCTCCAAGACAATCTCGAATTCAGCCGCGTTAATTATTTTATTCCCGATTGCCACTGAAATCCACTTCCCTTTGCCAGATTTGCCATCACAGAATCTAACAGTTGGTGTTGAGAGGCTTTATTAATGATTTTAGCAACCGTGGCCGGCATTGTTTGGTAGAGTAACTAGTTTTGGTGATGCTCGAGTCACTAATAGTTATAGTCAATCTCAAAGCCAGTGTCCCGACTGTAATCACAGTTTTTTTTTAAAATCAGATCTATAGCAACTTTGTTTCATACTAAGATGGGCTCTCAGTGCGACTTATTTAGCGATTGGTTCAGAGCGTGAAGATAAATGCTATGAGCACCTTTTGTGCACCTGTGAACAATCCACGAATACAGGCACCACGGGCAGTTTCGTAATATATCGCGTAAATGAACTTTTTCATGTTAATAAAGCTGACGCATTTTGCTTGTTCATGTACGACTGTTATTATATTCAATATAAGGCGAATCTCTAATATACAGTTGTAAGTCTATGTTTCGCAGCTAAAATCCACAACATTCCTGTCATGATCCATAAGTGAAAATCGGATGTTGCAACTGATTATTATGTCTTGAAAGATGCCATGAAGTTAGTTGATGTCCAATGGCCTGGATCCTCACTTGATGAAACACAATCAATATATAAATATTGGGGATTAACCCTGTCATTTCATACTTGCTGTCATAACTACCACTAATAGTGTCACATGTCACATTAATCAATTTAAACTAGATCCTATTGACGATGGTTTCATGCCAGCTGCACATGTTTGAGACTATATTGTGATCAAATAACTGAATGTGGGCTTATGGCCACGTTCCACTATTTTACAATATTTGGTTGTTATCATCAGGACACTTCGTCAAAAGTCCTCACTGATGGCCTCTATGTCGTCGCGCGCCAGAGGGAAGTTCAATGTTATGCCAGGTACATTCTCTATAATTATCTGCTGAAAACATAAATGAGTTATTCACAAGCAGACCACGACACGGTTTTAATAAAATCTTAGGCCAGCTGTAAAAAACTCGCAGAGACGGAAGTGCAATCTCAAGTGGGAGTGTCTTACAAGTGGTAACAAATGTAAAAAAATTGACACCGAAGTATGGTTTTGTTGACGAGATTGTGATCATCGAGGTAACCCTTAAGGCTATATTTAAAACAACCGGTTGCATCAGTGAGGTAATATGCATTATTGATATCTTTGACAACTTCATGCATCAACGCGTGATATGTTTTTCTGTCCATGATAGCATTTGTGAGCAATCGCTGACAAATTTTCTGGTGCATTGAAGCTCGCACGAACTGAACCCATAAGTAATTCCAATTGATCAGCAAGGTTCTTAGGGTCACTTATTCCACCAACACCGCTTCTTTTCTTTTATCCTTTCAATGTGGGTGCATGTTTTGGAAACTTTTCATCTGTCCATTCTGTTTGTTCTTCCCTTGTGCGAAATTAAGATGCAGGTTGTTGTTCATGTTCTTTTGGTGTTTATCCAAGTTTATCTCGTTTAATATTTACACGAGGAATCATACATGATGCAATTTGGTTTGGTGTATAGCTGTGCTTGTTTCCTAAGGCAAGGGTGTTTGTTTCCTTTGCATCAATAGTTCTGCGGTTGCTGCATCATTTCCGCCTCAGTTTCAGAGGATGGTTGATATTTCTATACCTCTTGAAGGATTCTCATAAAATGTTTCATGGCAAGATATACTGGATAATCTTGTCCCGCTTTCATTATAAGATTATAAGACTAAAGCGACTCACAATTGGTTCGTACATTGTTTTAGTTTTTTATGGGATTTTGGTCAGCAAGTGTTTTAGTTGTTGTGTATATTAAAACAACCTATACGGAGATATTCAAATATTCACTGCCAACATTCTTCATTTAAATTCTGTTTCAGTGTTTCCATCTTTGAAGTATATCCTGGTAGTGAAAATACTTCTTTGATTACCATCATCTCAATTTCACCGACGCTTTCTTATTTTCCTCAATCATCTGCGGTAAGCGTGTACTAATCTCTACACTTACTCATATGGCTGTCTTGGCGTCCTAGGAACCTTTTACTGTCTTACCTGTTGGCTCCATTTCTCCTTCTGTTCCAGAAAGCGCTACGGTTACATTTGAAGTTTCCTTTGTCGGTTTAATCAGTAGTGCAAATGTGTGTCTGAATCCCACTGTGAGTTTTTTTTTCTTCGTAAAGATTGTCGAGATTGCAGCATATCTTCCACACTTTTTCGACCTGCAATAATGTTACTATTCAATTCATGGTCCTCACGAGCAGCTTTATGGCGTCATTTTTCATACTTTGATGTTATGATCTTAGGATAAGTAACATAAAAGAGTGGAAAGCAACAATCTTTATAAAATTCAACAAATAGTTTATTTTCCTGTACTACGAAGTGAAAATGAGAAAAAGAACTTATGGTATTGCAAATTAAATCCCTAAATAATTAAAGAATTGCAGATAAAAGTCCTTATAATTTAAAGTCCTGAATAAAATTTAGTACATGTCCAAATTATCTCAAAAGCTGAAGGCGTTGATGTGTCTGTTATAGCTCCTAGAATGTTGATGTGCAACATTTTTTTTTGAATCACAGTAATATAATTCCAGATTTGAATTCACTATAATTTCCAGCGAATGTCTCTGTCCAAGATTTTTATCACAGATCGTTTGTATTTCAGGAGAAAATAATCACTTGAATTCAATAATGTGAAGAAATATAATTTCCGGCCATAAAAATGAAATACTGAACACAATATATAATACAACTTGACAATGCTAGATCTTTAAGCATGACGGAAAAATCCTCTCAGTAGCATATCTTACAGTTCTCTACTGGACCTTAGGTCACAATTAGTATTTTCGATTAAAAACATCCCTGGTGGAGAATAACCTTCTAGGAAGATCCTGATGTTTGCAAAATAAAAACCAGAATCTAGATTATGTAAAATGCAGTAAGGAAATTCCAAAACCTAGACTTAGACCCAAATAAATATATTTACTTCTATTAATAATAACAATAATGTTAAACCCATACACATGGTGAATAATTTAGCTATGCATTAGTTGTTTTCAGAATGAAGTCAGTTCAGGTCAAGAAGAAATGAACTCAGTTTTGGACTAGGTCAAGTCCAACATACAATGGTACATTACAATAGCAGGTAATGAAATAAGAAAACTAAAAACTTAACTTAAAACTATGCAAATTAAATTTACATAACATTTCCATGACATCATCAGCGACATTTTATGCAATTTTAATGTTTGTTAAGATGGCACATCTAGACTAGTTCCATGTTTACCACCACGACTGGACTCTCCTCCCAAAACCATGGCGAGAAAACTACGAGTTTGAGGTGATGCGCGCAAACTTGTTACGATACACCTTCCACTAGTGGTCAGCAGCAAACCAAGTCCAGTGGACGTTTATATGGCCATGCACGTCAGTGCCAAAAATATAATCAACATGTTACGGTTTAGTTTAGGCACATGTGTATATCGTTAAGTCAAATAGACAGCATCGGTGTTTTGTGTCGACTTGTATTGATGCTCATGAATCTATAAGATTGTTTTCATTTGCATCCAAACAGTCAATGGTTATCAATAGTGAAAATGAAATAACCGTTGACATTGCCACCAATATTCAGTGCTTTTTGAAAATTATTTAAAACATTTTAACACAGATATTAATCAGACGATCCAGTTTCAATCACAGTATTACCATGTTTAACAACAGTTGTATTCTTTTCTGATGCAACAGGGCCAATGATGAATGCATGAATGAGTTTTAAAAGATACTAACATGCTTTCATAGTCAGTGAAGGAAACATCTTTGGAAATATCTGCGGATTTTAATTTTCCCGATACCATCGAATTATATGGTCTATAATACAATCATATATTCTTTATAGTGTGTGTGATATACAACAAGTACCGCAAGTAAAACTGCAAATTAAGCTCGAGTTTAGACACCTAAAAGACGAGCAGCAATTAACAGAACATGTGTTCGACGTGAAGGAAACAGGTATCCACTTATGAGAACCGCCGGTTTAACAAATAAGTCGGCGGTAAAATCGCAGCTTCATTAACGAAATTACCGGGAAAAACTGGAGCAAATACCCCGGTGACAAGCACATCGCTGGATACAATTAGTGTGGGCGTAACACTCAGCTTTCACATACCACTTGATTATACAAAACAACCAGATCCTGTTAAAGCACCTGTAATTATACTTAATACATGAGTGTACAAGATCCAAATATTGGACAAGTTAACAGAATCCGCACAAACCTAACAATGCAACATAAATGTGAATGCAAGTAAATGACCTTACACATTAAAAGGACAAAGGTTAATGATTCAAAGTAATTCACACGACGACGAGAATGATCTATTTTACTCAAATAGTAAAAATGATTCACTGAAATTTAATAAGTCGAAAAGAATGATGCGTTTAACTCAGGTAGCAAACAATGATGTACTTTACTCATACAATAAAATGTATTCACTCAGATAGTGAAAAATGAGGCACTTTACTCAATAGCAAAATGATGAAAACAACGGGACAGATATAATACAAAATATCTTTACAGGTCCAAACACGTGGTACAACAAACCCCAAATTTAGTCACGGCTAAAAGATTACATGTATGGAGTTACACACTCCGTCACCAGAATTCTTGGCTACCAGTCACACTGGTCAATCAAGCAGTCGGCATTACAGGTAGTCACCAACCATCATTCAATTCCTCGGTCAATCAAGCAATCAGCGCCCACCATTTGGTCAGCAACTTCCGATCACCTGCTACTCGACCAGCGATACACTGTTCACTCAGTTGCACGGCAGCCGTCCTACCAGTTCCGTTGCCAGTTCCATCGTCAGCTACACCGCCGCTATGGCCAGCACCGCAGCCATCATGGTCAACTTCCATGGTCAGCTCTGCAGCTGGTACCCCGTCATCCCTGACCACCTCGGTCAGCTCCACAGCCGCCATCAGCTCTGATCCCATGGATTAGCTCCACAGTTGAAAATAAATCTAACACCGTGTACTATGTATGACACGGGGCATGTATATGATAACACGTAATGGCGTTATATACGGTAAGCTATATAAATTACATCATCGGCACAACATTACAAAGCAATAAACAGATTCAGAAGTGAACCTACCTGTGTCCGGTAAGAATCCTATGGTGCTAAATATTTCTTAACAAAATGGAACTTTATAGCTAAATATAAATTTCTTGCTAAGTCACAAACAAGAGAATATATTTGCATTATACTGCTTAAGCCGAAGCAACATAGAAAATATCAAAAATAATTGTGGTAGTACAATAGTTATAACTTATACACAAGAAATTAATAAATAACTCACATACCTCTACAATTGAAGATGTGCAAGTCCTTAAGTAGACTGCTCAGTGACAAAATGTTCTCTAATCTAAAGATTTAGCCTTACGATGAGGCATTTAGAAACAGACGATACAGCCCTACATCGTCTATGCACTTGATGTATTTGGTTTTTCCCATCGAAAGCACTTCGTGCTTGCGGCGTTGGATGAACCGAACTCACTATTTCGAAATATTGTACAATATACATAAATCACCCTATGGTATCGTTATACACAAAAGATGAAACCACGAGTACATGTATTTAATAAATAAAGGGATTGATACAATTCAGTGACACTTGCGTACCAAGCATCAAACGGTATCAGTGCATGTCAACGTGCTGATGTACATCTCATCCATGATCTGAATGTTATTAATCCAATGCTCAGATAGCAAATGGCTAGATGGAGCATCAAATTAGATACGAAGGCCAAGATAGCATTTAGAGAATTATAGATCCTCTCGCGGAGAAGCATTAAAAATATGCTATACGTATATAAGCAAAGAATGGATACAAAAAAGCCTGACATTATCCATAATATTCTATAGTCCGCATGAGTATTGGAGAGTTGAAGCGGCTATGGAAAAGTTAGCCAGTCACTCTTGGTATTACCCGATCATGGTTGATGAAGCAAGTTGCAAATTTACCTACCAGTGGTATGAAATATATCGAGTGATTGGATTGACATCGAAACACTTTCGTGAGGTCTTTCAGGCTGATCTCTTATTTATTCCGCATGATCGAGTCATGGGCATACCTACAAGTACTTGTTAACCATTGACAATGTTTTCAGCAGATACAAAAAAACTGAAACGTTGAGGTCAATCGATTTTGCTTGCGTCGCAGATGCACTGAGTCGCATGTATGAACCTTCACCATTAGCATGACAGCGATAGGTAGAAGTTGATCTGGATAATAATTTATTGAATCTGTTGTAACGTTGTTGACAAAACATCGAGTACGAAATCGTTTTGGATATGTTAACATTCTTCGTGACCAAGCCATTTTGGAACCATTTAATCGCAATCATGTGGAACGGTTAGGTGCTCTTTGTTACAAGTGGAAAATGTTAATAATTGTTAATTAGGCCTCAGCAATCTCATTAGTCGTATCATCTGTATTCATTGAAGTCACACACATGACCAGCTAATCCAATTAAAAACAGCTAACCCGCTTAGACAAAGATCAGGCACAGTTACTTTCAAATGGATTTCGCAGCCGACATATTTGCGACCACTCGGAAAGAAGATTGTGAGGTATGTCTGGAGCGTTAGAGGTGTACACCATGGTGCTACTGATCTGTTATGATCCGTTGATATGTTTTTCTCGGAACAGTCTGATATTCCAAGACAAGCAAACAAGTGACAGTTTGACGCCTATTAGTGAATCAGTAAAAAAGGCCTCTATGCATAACATTTCTGCGAGAGGAATTCCAAGTTTGTTCAGCGGATATGGAACTGACACCAAGATCAAGTATAATGCACTAGTGGACGTGTCATCCGTAGGTTGATTCACAATAGCATGGTGTCAAAATATGTAACTGGTGACAAACGCAACTTCGTGCATTGCTATATGCTCATGCGATGGTTGCAACACCGAAGCATAAATGCTGTATGCGAATTCAAGTCGGTAGCGAAGACATTCTACGAGCATGTATTGCTGAAGATATTTTTAACAAAATCCAGTTAACACCTGTTTGCTTTATTGTTTCTTTCAGAGATATTTGGTTCAGCCATATTCAAGCACATTTTAGGTCGCAGACCAACATACTCTTTGTTTGGTTTACCCCAGTAATCATCTTTGAACGTGCCAACGACCTTTCATTTATTTTAATAAGCACATGTAATACATAATTGACTTTTGTCACAAGACTTGAAACAAGTTTTTGCATTCAGTAAAATTACCCCTGAATTCACTAATGCAAAGATAACCACATACCGGGTACTGACATCGCTCCTGGTGCCTGTGGATAATCATTATGCGCATCAGGTAAATGTTATGGATATTAACAATATACATCAAGGAGGTATCGTTGCTATTGCTGTTGTTATCGCGTAGTTTATGACAAGTGAAGCTTCTGTGGTATCAGTCCAATAAAACCCACCAACCAAGAGTTTCAAATTTTTTTCTGTGTGGCCTTGATGACATGCACGGGGAATTAGATTTTACCCAAACTGAGTTCACACATGTGCTGCCGATATTTTTGCTGATGGCTTTTAAGGTCATCAGCCGGATATAACGCTGACAAAATCAACCATTCAACCATCGACGGTCATAATCTTTAAACATTTAATACAGACCAGGGCTGAACACTATCAGCTCTTTGTATTAACTAGACTTCCCCAAAAGACCCAAAACAAAAATAACGTTCATATGGTGAGATATGTACCTAGACTTGTGTACACCGATGAAGTGTCCATTAAAATTATGCATTGATGTATTTTGCTAACGTCTTTAGAATCTTCTCAATGCCATTGTCATTTTCGTCATTAATAGCGCTGGCGTCGGTTCGGTTCAGGATTACATGGGCGCCTCTTTGAATCAACGGCGATGTAGTTTTATATTCACACTTGTCACGATTAAGTGGCATAATCAAAAGCACATTATGGACAGTATATGCTTTAACTAAAGAATGGACATACTGTTATAGCAAGTGTATGATTCCAGAAATGAAATTTCGTAACTAACGAAGTATGGTGCGTCTTTGCTAGGTTTGTATTTTTGTGGAGATAAATGCCATGTGATTATCTAATTCACCACTGCGCGTGTGAACTTCAAATTCAAGCACTTGAGCTTGATTTGCTAGTTCACAAACATATTCGGTTCAGTAGCAATAACAGATGCAATGAAATTTTGGTCATCCTGATCACGGTTTTGTTCATCCCGACGATGGTTTTCGTCATCCTCAAACACACCAAATATCGCAAGAATGTCAACTTTGCTTGTACCTAATGGTGATTGCTAACGTGCAAATTGTTTCAGTTGTTTTACCGTTGCTGATAGTCTTAGCAATTGTCATGTTAGTATCTAGCGGTGGATTAGAAATCGTTGCTGTATTTACAATTGATGCTTCAGTAACTTGATCCAGCACAATTATGGGTCTCAGTAATTCAGGTATATCGGATGTTCGCATCCAGTTTGTTTTCGCACTCCATGCTGTTGTGCGATACATTTTAGCTGATTGACACAGTTGACATGTTTATATAAGGGGACAATCTTTCTCTGATTAAGGAACTTGTCAATGACTTGTTTTAATTTTTGTTCTCTTCCGAGATCACAAACTGTAATTATTTCAATCCTAACTATTATGTCGTTTAGATATGTGCCTGCATTTTTATATCTGTATTGGGTGTCTATACAAATTCAGGTGTTTGTGCAATGACACTGTTTGTGCAACCTTGGGTGTTTGTGTAATCACAAGTATCTGTGCAACAGCAATGTCTGTAGCAATCGCTGTCTTGGTAAGTGATAATATTTGAGAAGAATATCCACATGGTATGCAAAGTTCATTATGCGATTTACCACCAAGACCATATCTGAGGCATTGTCGAGCACCTGGGCAGTACATAGCACCATTAAATGTATTTTACGATATCAATAGCGGCATGTTCTCCTGCAAAGTTGACGTTGCCCAATGCATAGAACTTTGCATTTGATGGGTACCAATGCCATGAACTTTTAATATATGTACGGTGTATATAATTGAGTGTAAACATTGTCCTCCCTGTCCTATCTTGTTATAAGCACCCAGTGGTATTGTGACAATACCCTGTATAGTCAGCCATAGTAACAGTAAGCTGTAAATCAGTCCTTTTAAAATAATGAAGTGCGCCTATTTCAGGGTCTTCAAGACCAACTTTTCTTGCGGGGCTAGGTAAAAGAACTGTCTACGCAAGAAACCTCAAATAACCCATCATTGAATACAGTACCAATACAATTTTTGTAAGTGCGTCTTATGTACCCAATTATTGTAATAGTATTGTACATTTCCTTTATATTTGGGTAGGTTATGTTCGACAACAGCCGTCACTAATATCCTTTAATGCTTGTGCTGCTTCGTTTCTGCATTGTGGTTTATCATTTTGTAAAAAAAAATTGTTGTTTAGTAATTGTAGATGACATTGTTATAAAATAACAAGAAACATTTATTTTATTAATTTGTTCTTAGATTTTTTTCACCATTTCTACTCAGATGAGTAGACAAATCATTTGCTTCAGCCGCATCATATAAATTCAAGTTTGGGGACTTCACTTCATTTTTCAACAATTTTTTCTTTTCATAAACAGCCATTCGCAGAGATCTTCATAAATTACTTAAAATGTATCCTCTTTATTACCGTTGATCTCATGAGTACATTTTGATATATACTGTGAAAAATCTGTAATATATTCTTTGCAATATATTTTGCTCAGAAACGTATTTCGTTCTAATAATTTTCATATTATGGAATTATTCGTGCCCATGATGTATGCAGAGCTGTCGTACTTAAAATAAAAATCTATAAGTGGTGTAAACAATTTTCTGTAGTATGCGCGTAAATGTATAATACAAAATTGATAATGAATAGTTTCATAATGGCTCGGTTCAAAGATGTATCTGATCCAGCATTTGATATGGGAGTGCTTATTTTGGCTGATCGAACAAAATCATTTTATCAGTATTACTCATACCCGGCTAGGGTACCTGCACAGCAAAAGAATTACGACTTATCTTCCATGTGAAGGATCCATGGATATTGAATTAGGACTGGTACAGGCTGATGAGACCAATTATGATTGTCGATGCTCAAGTGGGATTTGTCAACAATAATATAATGGCTTTGCTCAACTCTGCACGTTATTCCATGGACGCAAAATTAATCGAATCAGGCATTGACAACGTCCATGTAGCCACAATGAATCCCGAACTAGCCAGATATCTTGAGGATTATACGAGAACATATGGTCTAACAATGATGCTTTCAAAAATGCAACTTATTATGCAGATAATAGACTGCATACGCTTGGAAACCTCCAGAAAAGCTGTAGTACATTCGCGCTATCTGTAGCGCAAATGACAATTTCAATGCTGGATTTTCAAGCGTTGATTCTCCTCAGTCTCATATTTGGGTTTTGTAGAGAAGTTTGCTAGGTGATTGTTAGGGCTAAACGCATAAGAACAATACCAACGATGCGACCTAGTGGAGGTACCTCTGGTAAAGTTGGGTTGTCAGCATTTACTTTGTGGATGCCCCTGCTTACTTATTCTCAGACTACAAAATCACGTTTGCTGTCGTTTATGCAGTCGGGAACCACGTAAACGCTGTCATTGTTTGCACTTACTACAGAAACACACCCACCACTTGCTATTGTTGGACAGATTACATGGCAAATAAGTAACAAATTGGTCTCAATGTACCAAAATATGTGTTCGTGG
>JAECUM010069418.1:0-12027 GCA_016617855.1 Megalonaias nervosa
AAGCAAGGCAGCTGCTAGTACCATCTTTGGTATGACTTGGCCAGGGATTTAAACCCATGACCTCCCGCATGTGAGGCAGATGCTCTAACCACTAGGTCTCCAGAGCAGTCATGGTGCAGGTTAGGCCACCGGAGCAGTAGTAGTACAGGTGCAGGCTCAGTGTAATCATGTCTATATGTTGGTTTGCATGTATGACTGTCAATTTATATGAGCAAACAGTTTTGTTTTAAATCATCAGATGTCAGCAAGCATTTAACTGATTTTGAACAAGTGAAATTTTATACATGTGGATGTTCCTTTTTTAGGGTAGCATTTTTTGTTAGATTTAGTTTGGTTTGGTTCTATTTGTATTATGTTCATGGCCCTCTTATTACTTAATTGTTCAATATATATATATATATTCATTTAGTCAAGAGAGGGCATTCAGAAATAATAAAAAATGTTCATAAATTGATAAACTGATTTGTTTGTGTGCAGGAAGAAGAGAAAGCATTTAAAGGAAAGGGATATGGAGAATTTCTTACATGAAGTTAATCCTCCAAAGCCGGCAAATTACAGTACCAGATAGAAAGTGACTCATCAGAAAATCAGCCTGCTACTCTTGTCATCGGGCATTTATGCTGAATGAGGAATCAGAAAAGGAAAAATCTTCACAGATAAGGAAGATGGAAGTTAAATTTTCCAGAGAACCAGAAGAGAAAATAAAAAGAGAAACTTGCGATTCAGGGAATACTAACGAACTAGAAAATGTTGAATCTTCTGCCCCTACTCCCAGGAAGAAAAGGCAAAGAATGCAGATTTAAGATTGGGCTTCTTAAAATCCTATGATAATAACATAAGAAGCAGTCCATATCTATATGCATGATACTTTCTTTACAGGAATTAAGGCTTGCCATCAGAAACATTGATAACAGTGACTTCATGACTGTATGTATTGATGATGTTAAATCACTTCATTTTATGATAGGTTTGGGTATTAAATTCAGCACCATAATGAAATGCCAGATATTAATTAAACATGTAAGACACTACTTGTGTCCTATCACTTTTTTTTTTTATTTTAATTTTTTTATTGTCCACCTAATAAGTTGACCATTGGGTTGGGGGACACTCCCAGGGTCACCTTCTTACAACTGATATAGCCTATATAATAATATAATGTAGGAGAAAAAACAAAACATACACACACATGCAAGCACATGTGCACACATTCATGTATTACACAATCTCTTATTTGACAATTATAAGTATACAGCATCTAGGTGACACACCGTACACTATAACATGACGCTATTAAAGATGTATTTTCATTAAACACATCATTCCAGTTACTGTAGAATAATGGTTCCCACTGTTCCCAAATCAATGTAAATGCTTCTTTCCTTGCAGATTTTATTGCAATATATTTTTCCAGATTATAGTGAACTTTAATAAAAACATTCAAACCACCTAATCTAAGTATAATCCTTTCATTTTACATACATAGGTGTAGTATTTGCTAAAAGAAAGCAAAAATAAAAAGGTTGTTCATATATTCCATCAATATGTATCTCCAAATATAACATTATGCACTTGGTACAGTATCTTTATTCACTTTATTCTAAATCCAGAAGATCACTTCATTCCACAGTTTGATTATCACATTACATGCCCAAAACAAATGCAGTATTGTTTCTGGGGCATTTTTACAAAAAGTACATTTATCAATGCTGGACAATTTTATTTTATACAGAAAAAAATTGGTAAAATTCTGTGAGTAATATGAAATTGAAACCACTGTAATTTGGAGTTTCTTGTTATTTTAAAAACTTTAGTATATCTGTCAGTCTCTATATCCATATTCAGATTAAAAATTTCATTCCATTTATTTTCACTAGTTGGTCTAACATTCTTTTTAAAAAAGTAAATTGTAATAGTCTTTACATCCTTTATTGTTATGAAATACAATTTCTAAATGGAAAGGGACAAATGGTCTGACCAGTGTTGATTTATCTAACGTTTTACACAAGGACTTTACACACTGAATTATCCCTTGAAAGGCAAGGCAATTTGTACTGAGACTATATCTAGTTTTACAGCTTTCAAAGTCGATCATAGATTACATTGTGTTCAAACCATTTCCTATAGAAAATGGGTACCTTGTTCACCCTTATAAGGGAGTTCATCCATAAACTTGTCTTCATAACATCTTCTCCTCTCTGGGGTATATTTTTCTCTAGTAACAGCTTCCATGCCAGTAAAACATCACACCACAAAGCAATTGTTGTCTTTTTGGATAAAGTAATCACATTTTCATCTCCTACTAGGAACAGGTTTCTAATTTTGCATATTTCATATTTAAATAAATTGACCAATTTCCTGTGAGGTAGAAGAATTCTACGAGTCCATGTTATTTTCAAAGCTGACATAAATTTATCAACATCTGTCATTGCCAAGCCACCTTTAGAAAAAGTTTGAATCATAACCGTTCTTTTAACTTTGTTCACTTTTGATTTCCATATAAAGGTGAAAAATAATTCATTTAATTCTCTGATAAAATTTTGTGGAGGATTTGGTAATGAGATGAACAAATGATTAAGCTTTGGAATAATTAAGGTTTTCAGAACTGTTATTTTACCAAATGGTGTTAAGGATAGCTTTTCCCAATGTTTTAAACAAGTATTAATCATTTCTGTTTTATTTTCAAAATTCATTATTACCATTTTATCCAAATCCACCAAAAACTGTATGCCCAGTGATGTAAATTCAGTCACCCACTGTAACTTTAACCTGTGATGAAACGTTTCTGTACTGTACTTCTTGTTTCCTATCCAAACTGCTTTTGTTTTGGCAATGTTCAGTTTCAGTCTTGAAATCCTTTAAAGAAGCTCAATACTTCAACAGAGAATTCCAAGACTGAAAGAAAGCCATCAAGAATAAAAGTAGTGTCATCTGCAAACTGACAGTAAATATGTTTTCCCTTAACTTGATACCTTTAATTTTTTTATTAATCTTTAATAGTATAGATGATATTTCTGCACAGAATAAGAGATATTGGAATATTGGATCACCCTGCCAACAACCTCTGGAAATTTTGAAAAATTCTTAAAGAAAGCCATTTTGTGAAACTGCCAATGAGCTATTGCACTAAAAGGTTTTAGCCCATTGCCTTATACTTGGTACAAAATTAAAAAAAAGTAAGAACATTACGAATAAATTTCCATGAAATAGAATCAAATGTTTTTTCAAAATCAATTAATTAATAGTAATACACCCAGAATTTGTAACTCTTCTGTAATGTGCATAATATCATATACAAGCCTTGTATTTTCACCAATGCATCTTTCTTTTACAAAACCAGTTTATGCTCAGATAGTATTTCATTCAATACTAACTTAATTCTTTCAGCAATACATCCGGATACAAGTTTATATAAAACATCAAGTAGAGAAATTGGATGCCAGTTCCTCAGTTACTGCTTAGGTTTATCCTCTTTGGGTATGCAAGTTATAATACCTTGTGTCAAAACAGTTGAAAATGATCCAGGTTTGTATGATTCATTGATTGTTCTAACTACAAATTCTCCAATGTGAATCCAAAAGACTTTAAAAAAGTCAGTTGTGAAACCATCCGATCCTGGGCTTTTGCTATTTTTCATGCTTTTTATACAACCCAGTAGTTCTGTTTGGGTCACTTTGCCTTCTAATCTTAAAGATTGCTCTTGGTTAAATCTAGGAATTTGATAATTTTTGAGAAGGTCCTCTAAGTCTATATCCTCTACCTCAATTTCCTCATTATACAGGTTATTGTAATACTCTTTTTCCTCATTATACAGGTTGTTATAATACTCTTTTACTTCCCCTAGAATATCAAATTGACCACTAATAATTTCATTGTCGTCTGTAATTAATTTTGTGATTGTTCAATTCACATAGTTTCTGTTTTCTAGGTGGCAAAAGTATCTGGTTGGTTTCTCACACTCTTCTATTCATTTTACTCTGGATCTAATAATTCTTCCTCGAAGCTTTTCTGTTCTCAAACTTTCAAGTTCCTTCATTTTAGACCCCAATATTTCTGAATTGTAAGAGCCTATGGAACCATTCTCTGTGGATTGTATTTGCTGCACAAGTTTTATTTTCTGTTTTAATTCACATTTCTTTTTATATGAAGCATATGAAATAGTTTTTCCAGGGATTTCCATCAGCAGTGTATCTAGAAATAACGAATCTGATATAGTCAGTCTTAGTTCTGAATTCAATACATTGTCAATATTTCCATCATAATCAGTTGCAGCATATAGTAATGTTATTCTTTCTATGCAACTTTTATTTCATCAATATAATTTTTATCAAACAGTACACTGTTATTAAATTTCCACAAACCTTTACATCTGATGAAATTATTTGAATTAAACTACAATGTTACCACGGAGTGGTCAGGCATATAACTTTGTTCAGTTGTCACTTTTCCTAAATTTGTCATAAGAGATTCTGACACCAGAAAGAAATCCAATCTTGCTTGTTTTAGAGGACTTTTTATTCTCCATGTATATCTCTTTGATCCTGCATTTAATACTCTAAATGGATCCTCAAGACCAAACATTTCTTATACATTTAATAATGCATTTCTATCATTAGGGTTATTTTACATTTTTTCTATAATTATATAACTCTAGTTCTGGATCTTGAACCAAGTTAAAGTCCCCACATATAATAACAGACTCATTTTCATATTCATATATAATATCATTTATATTATTGTAAAATTCTGGGTAATCATTATTTGGCCCATATATATTAATTAAGGTGAAGTTCCTTTCACCAATTAGAATATCTAATGCAATTAAATTACTATCAGTATCCTTTTTACATTCTTGTATATCATGCTCAGAGTTGTTATTAAATAGAAAACAAACTTCTCAAGAATTGGATCAGTAACAATTTACAATACATTCATAACCCCATTGTGCTCTAATATATGAAACTTTATCCTCTGTAAAATGTATATCTTGTAAGCAAAATGTATTGCACTGATTTTTTTCTAAGATAATCAAAAATATTCTTACATTTTTTAAAAGTCTCCAAGTCTCCAACAGTTGGCAGATAGTATTTTTATCTTTGTGCTATCCATTTTCACTGTTAAAGTATAAATTCATCATGCTAGCAATGCACCATGTTTTTGGAATAATAGGGAACATGGTGTAAAATATCTCACATACATTAAGAAACATTACATCTAGATTTTGAAAAACAGTGATTTGATACATGCCAGGAAAATATCCACCTAGAACTCTCTCTCTCTCTAGACAGGTACTGACTACATTATTCAAACACATGCACACACACATATACACAATAAAATAAAATAAACCTAAAGAAGTGTAATGATTGACATGTTCATTTGAGAGGTGAGAATCTCAATGATTATCAACATGTCATACTCTTTAGTGTTGGATACAAACATATGCTCCAAAACAATGTGACTATGAGTTATGGTAGAACCTTTTGTAACACCATGCATACCTATACACATACAAAGATAAATGTAGGGAAGATTATCTGCCTTAATGCCAATCCATATATATATATATATATATATATATACACATGCATGCACATACATATGTAATTTGATACACTTACCCATACCCATACATACATACACACATGCATATACATATACATACATACAGTTATAACTATCAAACTAACCACATTTGAGTAGGTAGAGTGACATTAAGGCAATCAAATACATGTACTTAGTAATGCTAGTCATATTACACAGCCACAAGTGAACTAATACTCATATTTTCTAGTTACAAGTTAAATCACCAAGACTAGAAAATATTTAGTGGTCTAAGGAAGAACTTTGCCCAAAGAGTAATTGTAAGAGCAATTATCTACCTATCCCCCCCCCCCCAATATGAAGGTGCAGGATTCATACATATTTGGAACAAAAACATAAGCAAGCATTTTGCTTAGCTAAAGCAGGGTTTATATGGTCTTTGAAAGTCTTTGACAGCTTGGGAAAAATGAGGTAGCATTTTCAAGACTTTGAAAGCTTGGGAAAATTGAGCAGATTACCCTGAGGTCTTTAAAAGTCTTTGAAAATTGAAATAAACCCAGACATTCTAATTTCTTTCCATAATCACAAATAAAATTGTCCAAGGTTGTTAGATTTGGATGTAGTCGAATTTTCCTGGTTTCTTTTTTGATGACCCATTCAGTTTCATTTCATCATTAAACAATATTGTAGTATTTTGCATTCGTTGTTTTCTCATATCACATAACTTGTATACAAAATGTTAGAATAAATAGATCCTGGAAATCTATCTTTGTGGTCTTTGAAAGTTTGGGAAAAGTCTTTGATTTTATCATTCAGAATTCTGTATGAACCCTGTAAAGGAATATGACAATGAGAAAAACTAATTGAAAAAATGTGAAAAAATAAACCTGAAACCTCAGTGCTGGCTTAATAATGCACCTCTTGCTTGAATATGATGCTGCTACATTTACAATTTATAATTAATTATGTTTGTTTCATTTATATTTTTATATTTTGAGACTTTATTACTTATCATGATATTTATAATAATAATAATAATTATGATATTTATAATAATAATAATAATTATGAAGTGTTGTTAGCACAAGGTATATAAAAGGTATATACAGACCTGAGCACAATCATCACAAAATAGAGAAAAATATACAAAGATCACAATTCTTTGAACATGTTGAATGCTGGACAAGAGAAAAAAGTCTAATGATACCATTTAGTCATCCATTTGATCTATGACTTGGAATTAATCACTGCATCAATGTCATCAAAATTGTAAACTCTGAGTCTTCTCCCTGATTTTGTCCTGGCTTACACCCAGCAATTAAAGTACCAGGCAGATTCTGTCTTTAAATGCTTCGAGAGCCTGTTAATGAGACCCATGTTTAGTTGGGTTATATCATCAGTCATTCTTATGAAATATTTCTCTTTCAGTTTTCTTTTGTCCTTTATTATGATTAATTTGGCCTCAGAATTAAGAAATTTCACAATTACTGGTTTTGGTACTCCGTTGGTCTGGCAATTCTATGGATGGCAATTATGTCTCTCTGATCCATGTCTTTACCTGTAGCTTCCTTAAGTAACTGAACCATTTTGGTTTCCAGATTTTCACTTTGTGTCTCTGGCATGTTAAATATTTTCACATTGTTTTTTCTAGAGTATTGTTCATTTTGATTTGATTTTTGCATTGCCTTGTTTGCCTGATGTGCTGTGGTTTTGAATTCTTCTTTCAAATTCACATTCTCTATTTTTGAATTTTCTAATTTTTCTTTCAATTGTTCATTTTCAAACACTAAAGATTCCATCCTTTATTGCATTTCTGTCATCCTATCTTTAATTCCTTGCTCCAGTTCTCTTTTAAACTATTTTCATTTTGGCAAATAGTTGAGACATGATGTCTGACACCACCCTGCCTAATTCCTCTCTTGTAACCAACAAGTTGATGTCTTCTTTTGTAACTGACCCCTTCAAGGTTGGTTTAATATTTTGCAAATCTCACTGGATTTGGTAAACACAGCTCAGTTCCTCAGTGTCCATAATTAATTCTGCTTCTTGTGTTGTACTGGATTGTGAGTTAATGCTTGACCAGGTTTGGGGTTTTGAACTTTCTTTCCTTTGCCCCTGCAGACATGAGTTGAGGGTGGCATGAACTGTTTTCTTATAACTCATGGTGCTAACATTAGAGTTGCAAGTACTTTAGTTTTTTGTCATCAAAAGTTAGTGGATTAGGCTATTAATAACCCAAATGTATAAATGTCTCTACAGCAAGCACACAAGTACAATAAGGGGTCATCTCAAATAGTGTAGGCCCTAACACATCATAGAAACAATGCCACAAACTTGTCAATAGAATATAAAAAATATGGTTTTCCTTCTAAATCACATAGTCCACAGAAATCCTAAGTGTGTGTCCTATGAGGGAACATTAAAACACTAATATTTCCAACCTAAATTACTCCATCACATTTGTAACTTACAGAAAAACACCAACACTTGAGAGATATTTACACTAACTGCTAGCTCTGGCAGCCATCTTTGTCCTACCACCATTTCAAAACTTTACTATTAGTCTAAAGCACTTTCCGTTAAGGATCACTGCCATCTCACCTCTGTCTGTGTGGGTTCGAGTCTCGGATTCAGCCAGTGTGGGTATGTGAGAAAGCTTGCCAGTAGCTTCTTGTGGGTTGGTGGTTCTTTCCAAGGTTTTTCCGGGTTCTTCCTCCACCATTAATACTGGCCGCCATGTATAGCCTATCATGTGCTGAAAAATGGCATTAAACCCCACAACAACAACAACAACTGTCCATCCATCTGTTGCCAATTTCATTTCTGCACAATAATTTGATTTCCATTGGTCAGATCATAAGAATGTGATCAGGTTGAGCAGCATTGATTTCTGTATAAACTGTATGGAGAACTGCTTTATAGCAACTTCTATAAATAGAGTCATTTACAAAAGTAACTAACATAAAGACTGAAAAAGAAGTCATACACACTGCATACCTTTAAAATGAAATAAAACTGTTGGTGGGTTTATATTTCATTGTGAAAAATTGAATAATTTGATTTTGACAGAATCAAAGAACAAATCTTTGCAAAATAAATCATTTCTGACTAGATTAGATCTAAATCTGGAAAAATATGTCATGTGTGCTAGATTTTGGTTTGTTGTGCCACCAATATTCTGAAATTGTCTGTTGTGTCCAAAATGGCAAATTCTGAAAATTTTCACTAAATGTTTCTTATGAGATAAATTTCATATATGGAGATACTGAACACACTGACTCTGAATGTCTGATGTGGATGATTTCACAACCTGAATTATCAGGCATTCTGAATAAACCAACTAAACTTTGGTCACCTGCCAGTTCAAAGTATGATGATCACAAACTAAAATGTATTGAATCTCACAAAGAGTCAGGAAGACAAGAAATCAAAAAGATTTAAAGCTCTAATAGACTAAAATCTCTCATGTAGACCAGAACTGCAGCTTGTTACAAACGAAATTAAACTTAGGTAAATGGATATAAGGATTGGGTGGTGTGGGGTTCAAAGACTAACATTATAACAATTGGACCCATAGTCCTACAGTGTAAGATACTGATGTGTGGGTGGATGTTATATGGATCCCGTCCCTCCCCATCATACCTGTCAGCATTGATCGCTTACTTTGACTACTGGCCAGCCATAACTATAACCATTTGTAAGTAGCATTGGTTGTAGCATAGCCTGTTAATAAACACAAAAATAGATTTAATGAAATGAAGACTGGTTACTCATGAGTCTGGAGAAGAGTGAATCTGCCAAGTGACCTTGAACTCGACCATGAAAGCATCAGATCCAAGAGTCATTTGTATGTCCAACCAAACAACACATCCTTTGCTTTAAATATTGAACTTTTACTCAGAACAGGTATGCCAATTTAGACAAAATATTAAGACCATGCTGTGGAATGTTCGAAACCTTGTATCACATACCGTTGGTGAAATTAATGATGGAGACTCCCTTGTTCTATATATAGCTACATAGCAGAAGTACTAAACAAGAATTGATACACTTAAATAAGGCACCTAAACTGATATGAAATACCTTTAAAAAGGCAAAATAAAAATAAAAGAAGAAATTAAATTTTAAAGAATTGAAGAGTTTCATTTTTTTGAGTTTAATTTGGTTTTAACTTGCAGTTGCTGACACACAGCTTACTTTATGCGCATTGGGCACAAATTGCTGTGTGTGTATTAGTCAGCAACTGACTGTTTATATCATGATATACTCAGAAACATTAAATTTTTAATTGATGGCTTGTACAATGGTTATTAAAGTAACATAAATTTTGACAAAGGTCAGGTTCAAAGCTAATGTCAAAGATTTCTGACATTAGCTCTGTATCAGAAATCTGGACCAGTCTTTGTTGATGGTTTGCACATGTGGTAAAAAATGAAGCCTGTTGATGTTTTGGTCTGAAGGTCAAAGGTCATTGTCAATGTAACGGAAAGAACTTAGAAGGTATCTGCACACAGACTTCAGGTTTCTACATAAAGCAGGATGAAACTTGGGCAGACATAATTTAAGGCAGATATTTAAAAAAATTTTAAAGTCGGTTTGGCTGTTGACAGTGTTATAATGAGGGAACACTGTATTTACATTTTACAATACAAGCAGTGGATATTTAAATTTGTTCCAAAGAGAGAAAATGCATTTAGTGGAAATCAGGATTAATGGGCAGTTAATATTATAATTATTATTATAGACCTATAAAACTTTTACTTAAGAAAGAACCAGAATATTTAGGGTCATTTCCTAAACGTAGCAAAATGATACTCTCATTTTCTGAATTCATATCATCATCTTGTCAGAGGAGGCTGGATTTACTTTTCTCCTTTAAATACATCCCCCGATGATGTTAACATTAGGAATATAAGCCATACTAACTTTTGAATCCAGTCCTGCCAAAGAGGAAAATTTGTTTTCTGTTTATATGATATAGGCAAAGAGCAATAACTCTTACCCATTTACCTCCCATTGCCGCCTATATGTGGAGAAAGTTTTAAGCATTCGCTGTGAACTGACAATATCCCAACCTGAGGGTTTTCCTATTTTCAGCTGTATTAGGATTATTTTGCAGGAAGTATAGATTATGTTTTGAATTTTGACCATAATTATGTGAATTTTTTCACCTATGATTACTTAATTGCTGCATTATTTGAAGGTATGGCTTTACATGACTACATTGTAAGAGAACATGCTGAAGTTCGTGTTTGCACACACTACTGTTTTCACTGAATATATTGAAACAACGTCTTTGTTGGAACACCATAAATTAATTTTTAAAGTAATTTTTTGTGCACTGTATGTTTTACCCCGATTCAAATTTATTTTATACCATGAAAGTTGAAAAAAAAGCAAAACCTATTGGATGGTTAGAAATATGTTCATTATTTTCTCACTGTTCACCAAAACTACCTCCATCCACGTGAGCTTTCTCAAGGCTTAGAAAATATAACATGTTCCATTTTCCCTATTCAAGTATTTATATATTCGTTTACTTGTTTTAATTTTATTACACTATGCAAATTAATCAACAAGCCCACGTGGTTCGGCTGTGCTTCCTTTTTATTTTTATTTTTTATTTTCATTGTTGTTTAATTATTAACGATGAAAATATTTATCTGGCAAATATATGTGCGACATTTATTTATATGCTATTCAATACATTGCTTTATATTGATCAGAGAGCTCTACAGTTTAATTTGAGAGCTATATCAATTACAGAGCTCAGCAGATCAGGTAAAGTACATTCGAAATCATTATTGACATGAGTTAATAATTGTTGATACCTATGAATGAATTGTCGATCTCTCTAATTTAACCAGAGACCTCTAAAAACGAATGAGAGATCATTCATTTAATTTTAGAATTCTACTAGAATCCGACTATTTCTAAAATGGCCGCCAAAATGTTGAAAGTAAAAGTAAAAACAACAAAACAAAAAAACCCAAAACCCAGACGGCGCAATAAGGAAAATGTTCCCACGATCGCAGCCAGTCGGTAAAGAGAATGTTGCGCAAGAATTTCGTGGGTTTATTTGGACCAATCAGAATCACATAAAGTGATGTTAACATGTCATTTCAAATATATCAACTGCGCACACTTTACTGTATGCAAATTTAGTGCACTGTCTATGTGATGAAATTGGAACAACGACTTTTGCGTAAGATTAAATTATACTAACATATGCTCAGGTTAAGTTTAAATCAATTCACCTTTCGACCCTTTACATATTTAAAAGCTTATGACACGTTTCATAATATCTTGCACGTTCTCATTATCACTATCCTAAGTTACAAGCATACAAATCAATGATTTTAAATTTTTTTTTTTTTTTTTTTTTTTTTTTTTTTTTTTTTTTTTTTTTTTTTTTGGGTTTTTTTTTTTTTTTTTTTTTTTTTTTTTTTTTTTTTTTTTTTTTTTTTTTTTTTTTTTTTTTTT
>JAECUM010069423.1:0-17403 GCA_016617855.1 Megalonaias nervosa
TATCGGCTGATGTTAAATATTTCGTAACCATTGGATCAGACAAACTAGAGATACCGCCTCGAGAACGTATAAATCAATTTGTCAACTAAATGAAAGTCTATATAAATGACGTTTCCCTTTATTTTCTATAATAAATTTCAGTATTGCCCAAGCTTCTTTTCCTATGACACATATGGATGATTATCAGCAAGGTAGGCCTGCCTTTGACAACAATGGTTACATCTATGAATCTAGTCTGAAAGGAATCAGCATAAAGCAAAGAGTGTATCGGGACCCACAGTCTGGTGAAGAGGTCAGTCTATATGTCCTTATTTGTTCCTCCTTTCATTTGTATATTTGTTTAATTGTCAATTAAGTACATGCGGACACATGTATGTTTATGTGTTGTGTCTACAGTTTCTTACCTAATAATCGCCTTTCTGGTTTGATTAATGTTTCTCTGCTAAACTTGTGTCACTTTATTTACGGTGTGCCCTACGAATTACCTGTTAAACTTCAATGTTAATGTGATTATATTCCTTGATCAATTTTGTTAAATATATTGCAACAATATAGTAGTATTTATAGATGAGGGTTTTATTCCAAAGAGGGTTTAAGGCCAGAAACCCTCCCCCCCCCTCAAAAATAAATATATTTATGACATTTTTGCACCACCTCAGAGACCCCCTCTCCCTCAAAAAAACACCCTCCAACAAATTTTTATCTCAGAAAATGATGATAATTTGAAACCCAAAGGGGATTCTAGACCAAATAGATTTTTTCATATTAAATAAATGAAATATTATATATATAATATATCATTATAATTCAATCCGACATGTTGGATTTGATCTGACAAACAAATTTTGTAAGAGATTTAATTCAATCAAATCAGCCTCATGCTATACTGGTATAAAACCTAAAATAATAAGCGATTGTATTAAAAAAGTTGGTTACCATATATCACCAAAATATGGATCAGTATAGTTATTCGCGATTGAAAATGACGAACGAATAAGAGGTTGGGCAGATGATCCAATGACATTTATTGACAATATGGTTGATATTTTATTTGATAACGATATTTATAAAGCTGTACAAAATTAAACATCTACTACTGTTGTAAACCATATTTTATGATAATCTTTTTCATATCTGCTGACTCTCATTGGCAAAATATCTGTTAACATATTGTCAATAATACGGAACTCGCGCATTAAATCGTCCATATCATATTTTATACCACGCAAATAAGATCGTATCTGATCAAATAATTTTTTATAGGTGATACTTGCTGTTTTACAAGCATTTTTTTTAGTTGCAAGTCGAGGTTCAATTTTTTTACATGCTGTTGCAAGAGAAACACCAACGCCGGATATTATTAACAAAAATGGATTTAATGATGCTCCACTTGAAATTATACCAGAACTTGTCATTAGCAGTGGTAAATATGATATCACTCGAAGTATTATGTTAATGTATTTGTAACATTTTTTCACGCACCAAAGTTTATTATGATAATATCTGTAATATTGTATTAGAGCGTCCACATCTTGTTTTGGAATTTTATTTGAAATATGATTAAAATCAAAGATATGTTTTTTCATTATACAATTTTTTTTTACACAAAAACAAAAGTTCTGGCACCAGCAATTGAATCAAGAAACTCACGAAATTTATTATTATTATTAGGATCAGCTATAAAAATTCTGTATTTGTCATAAACATCTGACGAAGTATCCTTATAACGTTCATCTGTTAGTACATATTGTTTCTTTAACCAAGCATATGAATCAAAACTATTTCCTACCTCACTCTCATACAAATCTGTTTTATTCATCAAATTACTGTAATCGATTTCTGTTTCATCAATATGTCCTAATACTAAGCTCAACTGATTTAACGTGAAATTTTTGAGAACAAGATGTTGCCTGATAATTGTATATGCGACTACGAAAGTTGCTACCATCAATTTCTTAAGCTTATCTAGTTCAATTATGAGAAGACTAACAGCAGAAGCTACTTTTCACATTAATTTTTCATATGGTTTTGTGAGTATTGCTTTAATTTCATTGTAATAATTCCGTAATGACAATTGTCTAGAGTACTGTAATGATGGGTATGGAATATCATCTTCTTCACTTATGTCGTAATAAGAATCAGACTTTACTTCCAACTCTGTTTGATTGACTTCTTCAAGAAACTTTTCTCGCTCATCATCACTAAAATTACTAATTTCATCATCTAAAGTTTTGATTATCTTTAGAGACTTGTTAACAATAATCGGATCAAATTCTGGGTCTTGTTTACGTATCATTGGTAAAATTGCGTTTGCGTACTCTTTAATAATTAACTCTGCGTCTGACGTCATAGTAACGATTTCGACCAAGGTTTCCTTGTCATTGTAGTACATACCGAGATGTTTAAAAATATATCGTTTTGAAAACCCATCATACATATTTTTGTTTCTTTTTATTTTTATTTTCTTATTTTCCGCTAGTTTGTCAAGACGAGTATGATTTTAGTTTATTCGTCTTTCTTCCAATGTTTTTCCACTATAAACTCGTGCATTTATTAAGTCTGATTTTATTATAAAATCTATGTTATACCAATCAAGCTCTAGTAATATTTTTTGAAATATAATTTCAACTTGTTTTTGTTCTTCTAGACAATCTTCAGGATGACAGTATCTGCTTATAATGTCAAAAGTTTATATTGCTTTTTTCAGTTGTGGTCCTCGCATATGCATAACGCGAATAAAATTATAAACATAATCTGACGCTATAAGTTTGTTAAATGATTCGATGCCAAGTTTTTTCAAACCTTGTAACTCTTTTGCTATGTCATTAACAGCTCCAACATCTATTTTAGGGTTAAAAATATTATCATAAAATTCTTTCGCAACAGTTACAATTGTTAGTTCTGACATTATTTTATAGCATTAGATTAAATTTGATCATCGAGTGTTTATATTTGAAATGCTGTCAGTCCTGGAAACGGACGTTCAGCAGCAGTAACATAAACTCGAAAATACAAGTACTTGTTAACAGTGTTTTCAGTCGGAATCGTAAAATACTGTGTTGTTGAAATGTAAGTGTCTGTTGTGCTATACAATGTTGCCCAATTAATATCATCATTTGATCCTTCCAATCGCCAATTATAAATTTGACCAACGCTAGGATTTAATCGGCCTCGCAAATGAAATTGCCAAATAGCAACTGCAGTAGGACATTTGATTTTGATTAAAAAATTTTCAATTTCTCCGTTGGTCGTCCATTCATGTCTATCAGAGAAAGCGTAATGAGGATAATTTTCAGGATAATATGCTGATGCGCTTACTTCAAGTCCAACTCGATTATCAATTGCATTAAATAATATTGGAACATACCCAACATTATTTTTGGTTCGTTTTACACTACTAAACAGACTGTCAACATACGCTTTATTTGTCAGATCGTTAGGGTTAACTGGACCGTAATTCGTCATTATCTTGTTGGCTTTCATGTTTATATTCCCTGACATCGGTCCACCGGATTTCTTAAAATATGGGTTAAGTTCTTCTTTTAATTGAGCATAACTAATAGCATCAGTGTTATCAGATGGTGAGGTTACTGGTAATCCGCTTAGTTTTGAATTTAACATGGACAGGTCACCTGTCATTGTATCATCGGCTTTGTTGAGCTTATTATCGTCAACAGATTTTAGTTGTGCATAACTTACAGCTTGTGTTTGATTTAAGTTTTCTGGCGGATATACAATCTCTAAATTTATAATTTTTTTCCTGACATGTTGATATTACCTGTAACTGTCCCACCTATTTTATCAAGTTTGTTATCATCAACATACTTCAACTGCAATAACTTACCGCTTGTGTTTGATTTAAGTTTGCTGGTGGATACCAGGTCTCTAAATTTATATTATTTTTTTTTTCTGACATATCTAAGTTACCGCTTAAAGTTCCTCCTGTCAATGATAGTTTATTATTGTCGACTAATTTAAGTTGTGCATAACTAACAGCTTGTGTATTAACGACATTTATTGGTGGATAATCTGTTTCTAAATCTAGTACTCGTTGATTTGACAAAAACAAGTTTCCTGTCATTGTGTCGCCGGATTTTTTCAGGTAACCAGATAAATCAACCTGTACCGTCTGTTATTGTTGTACTTACAGCTGATGAATCTCCTACTAATGTTCCAAATTTTGTATAATAGCTCATTATTTATTTATCGTCTGATATTTTTTTTATATAACATAAAATTGTATAACAATAATGGCAAAATCGTCTATATTAAATTTTGATACAGAGCGGTTGGTGAAACGTAAACATGAAAACGAACTTCCAGATTGTCATTATCTTATTGTTGGAAGAACTGGATCGGGATAAACAAACTTGCTTATGAATTTACTTCTAGGAGATAATTTTAACTACGATCGCGTTTATATTTACACAATTAATCCACAACAGGATAAGTACGAGCTACTCAACAATTATTATGACAAACTTCGTGATGATCTTGAGGCTGATGAAGATTTTTTTAATTATCAAACAACCAGAATAACTTGTTCCAGTTAATCAACTTGATTCTTCCGAACACAAGATAGTTGTTTTTGATGACATTCCGCTAAACAACGAGGAAATGAATAAAATAAGATCATATTTTTCATTATCACGTAATAAGAAATGTAATTCTATTTATCTCGCCCAAGGTTTTTATAATGTTGACAGATTTATTAGGCGAAATACTGGTTGTTTTATATTATTTCCAGGACTTGACAATGTTGATGTTAGAAATATCGCGAACGAGCAATGTGGTGATGTAACAAAAGATAAATTTATTGAATTATATCATAAAGCGACGGCAAATAAATATGACATTTTTTGTTTGATAAATTAACAAATGATACGAGTAAAATGTTTCGCTGTTGTATTGAAAAATACCTACAGTAATTTTTATAGAAAATAGTATATAATTAATGGAAAGACAAGCAAAGTACAGAAAACATATAGAAAATCTAAAAAAAAACTTGTTAAATCTAAAGCTGAACTTATGCAGATGATCCAACAAGCACGACGTGGTCAAGTGGTTGCAGCAGAAACAGCAGCCGCCGCTCTCAAACCAGTTACTGAAGCTTTACTTGGAAAACAACCTGAAACTGGTCCACCATCAGAAGAAGAAGTTAAAAAATTACAAGAAAAAGGTTTCCTCGGATTAGTTAAAGAACAACAAGAAGCAGCTGCTGGAAGAATTATTGAAAGATCTGAAGAAGATAAAAGAAGATTAGCTGAGTCACTTGTAGCAAATATAGCTTATCCTGCTGCAAGACAAGCTGCACTAGATCGGCTAATAAATGATCCACTAGCGCTTCAACAAAGATTAGCAGGTTTAACCACATGGGAGATTAAAAATATTTTAACAAATTTATCAGAAAAATTAGAGGATATTGAAAAGGAACAAGAAAGAGTTGGCCCGTTAACGGTAAAGTTTATGAGTGTTGAAGATAAAAGACGATGGTATATAAAACAAGCAAATAATAATATAGAAAATCATGAATACGATGATTTTTTAGAGAAAAATAATATAAAAGGTCTTGATAATATAAGTAAATGGAATGATACTGAATTTAACAAACTTATTGATAATTTAACTGTAATAATGAACGACGGTGTTACTGCTAAAAATGAGTTAAACACAGCCATAGAAGAGGAAAATATGCTTCCACTTTATGATAAAATGAGATATGGTATTATTGCTTTAGTATTTGTAAAAACAGCACAAGCCAATAGAAAAGAAGCTTCTGGTAAGGGGTGGGATTTTAAAAGGAAATTTTTTGTATTTGATAAAAGTCGAGTAAAAGAATATAGAAAAGAAAAAAACAGGAAAAGGAATTAGAATATTTTCATCAGTTACTGAAATGATAGGCAGATTAATGTTATTGATATCATCAAAAGAAGCTGGAAATGTTGGTGCTGAAATTGACAATGAAATTATTCACATACTTGATAATTTGAGATCGGAAAATTTATTAACATCTGACGAATACGAAACTTTACATCGCGACTTAATTTTATAAAAAATATAATAATAAATGTCAGCAACATTATTACTAGACTCTAGCCAATCTGATAAAGATAGCGCAAATTTTTCTGTAAAGTATATTCCGCCAATAGAACTAGATCGTGAGAAACAATATGAAATTGGACTAATTTCCTGCACTTGTTGGCATGCTATGGCTAATGTAAAAACTGGAATTAACGATGAATTTACATTTACTGTTCCTGTTTTATATTTACGTAATCCTTCTGTTTGGAAAACAGTCAAAATTCCACAAGGAGCCTACAACGTAACTGATTTAAATAAAATAATGAAGGAACTTATAACAAAAAATGAAGGTGAAGCTGATAATTTTGAGCTAACACCAAATTATAACACGTTAAGAGCTAGAATAACAATAAAGAAAGGTAAGTTTGTTGATCTTACATGACCAGAAAGTATCGCGCCACTGATAGGATTTGATTATAAATATTATATTTCTTTTACTGATCCTCATAATGAAACCAGAACGTATGACGGTGAACTGCCAGTGAATATAACTGATGTAAACGCAATATTGGTAAATTGTTCTATCGCATCTGAATCTTATTCAGCTAAAGGTAGTAAAGGACAAACGATATACAGTTTTTCACCAGACGTTCCGCCAGGATCTCTGATGCAAATTAGTCCACGTCAAGTTATTTATTATCCGTTAAACGTTGAAAATCAAATAACAGAAGTAAATATGCAATTGACAGATCAGTCTGGACGACAACTGTATTTTAACAATGAAATTGTTACTTACTATTTACACTTACGCGAACAAAGTAAACATATTTTCTAAAAGATTTGGTAATAAAATTATACATCCTCAGATATAATGAAACAGAAAAATGTTTATCGAAGAAAAATAGTAGGAGGAGTTTTGGGAAATATATTTGCTAAAATTATAGAAAATGCTCCAGGAATAGCTCATAAAGTTGCACCAATTGCACTTGACGCATCAAAAGCTTTTGCAACTGGAGCTGCATCTGCTGCTGGAACTGCTGTTGGACAAAAAATTGCCGATAAAATAAAAAGACCAACAATCAAACAAGCAATTTCAGAAATCGCACCAACAAAAGAAACTCAACGCGCAATGATAACAACAACAAAAAAACTTTTATCACCGAAAGGAGAACAAATTATGCAAAAATTGATATCTAAAACAACAGCGCCACAATAGGTTGACAAAATTTTGTATAACCTAATAAATAAAAAGAATGTCTGTTAAAAATTATCTCGATTTAGCAGAAATCTATGACGAGGACGACACGGTAACAGAATTTGAGTATATTGAATATCTCGATGAAAATTCTAACGAACCTAATAAGGCTGGCCCCAGAACATTTCATACTCGAGACGATGACGTATTTCTACTGCCTCACAAAGCAATGTTAGAAGTTCGTGGTCATTTTATGACAGTAGCTGTTCCACCTGCCGCAATTGCAGCTAATGCACAAGTAGCTCTTATAAATGATGGTTGGTGTTTATTTCAAAGTGCTCGATATCAGCTGGCCAATCAAACTGTTGAAGATAATTCAAGTCACTTACAAGTTGCAAGTACAATCTTAAATACCTTTTCGTTTTCCGACGATTACTCCAAATCAACTGCAACTAATATGATGTGGTTTAAAGATACTGGACGTGGGGAAGCTGGATCTGGAGAATTTATTTCAAGAGGAGCATTTGCACATGGAGCTAATGCCGCTGCAGATGCTGTAATTGTAAGAGATTTTCTTATCGCTAATGCTGCCAATTTTGGTATAGCCGCACCAGATGCAGCCGCTAATGCAGATGCTACAGAGGTTTCTCTTACTGAAGCTTGTAATAATCTTGGTATAACACCACCAGGTGCGGCTGCAGACGGCGTTGCAATGTTAGATTTAGTTAACACGACAATTAGCGTAAAAAATGTACGTTACAATGAAGGTCATGCTAAGAGAAATGCACTTGCAGCAGAATCACGTCAAATTACACTGATGCTGCCTCTAAGTACAATATTTGGCTTTTGTCGCGATTACAATAAAGTATTTCGTGGAGTTAAACATACGCTTATTTTAAATCGATCAGAACAAAACGACTTCCTGTTTAGGTCAGGTGGAGCTGATGTACAATTTATCATAAACAAACTTGCACTGTGGATGCCACGAATAACGCCGACACTTTCGAAATCGCTCGAATTAGAGGATGTTCTTAAAAACCGCACAAAGAGATTCATTTTCAGCAACATAAAATATATCAAACAGCAGTTCCAAATACCACCGACTACACATGGCGAGTCACAACAACGTCGACTGAACAAAAGCCACGGCAAATATTTGTTGTATTTCAGCAACAAGCGCGACGTAATAACCAACAACAAAAGAATGCGATATGTGATAGTGCTGATGTTAGACGAATATATGCTAGAATAAATTTAAAGCAATATCCAGAGCGAGCGATAGAATGTAACTTTGCAGATGACGTTAATAAAAATATTACTCTACCTTACATGTCTCTTATGGACGCATTACAAAAATATCAAGACGTTGGAGATGGATCTCAGATATCAGTAGAGGAATTTCGTACACTTTATCCGATATTTTATTTTGATGTTAATAAGCAAAGTGAAAGAGATATAATTTCAACTGCTGATATTGAAATTACATGGACGCTCGGAGCAGTTGCAGCAGCGTAGTTATATGTATATGCGTTAGTGATCAGCGACAGAACTATTACGATTGATTTTGTTGGAGGTAAAATGTCAGTACAAGTTTAATCTGTAACTTTAATAATAAGATGACAAAATATATTGTAAAAGAAATATATTTGACAGATGGTCAAGTTAAAAAATTAGCAGCTGCTGTTGCAAAGAAAAGGCAAGAATCATTAAAGGTCAACCCTAAAACCAAAGGTGTTGCCGTAGGTGTTTTAGGTACTTTAACAAAATTAATGTTAACCAAAAAACAAGTAAATAAATACGATCGCAAAAACACTTTTGTTTTAAATTTAAGTGCTGCACAAATAACTGCAATGTCAAAACAAGGTGGTTTCTTCAGTCCGGCACTCTCTGTAATGGACAGAACGTTAATACCTAAAATTTTGCCAGTACTTGGTACGTTAGGATTAGCAGCAGCGTCTGGAGCAGTATCTGGCGCAACGAAAAAGGCAGTTAAAGGTCATGGAATAAAGAAAAGTTTCCTTTAACTTTTTAGTTTAATGTTTCGTATGAATGTCGATGGCAACAATTTTGCAAGCTCAATTTTATGTGACTGATATATATAATGCCTAAACGAAAAACAGCAAAAGGAAAGACAACGACGAAAAGAAAGACAACGACGATAAAGAAGACACGACCGAGGAGAAAAGGTGGATTTATTCCAATAGCTCCATTACTAGCAGGATTAGCGGGAAGTCTATTGCTAAATCTGTTAGGAGTGGGACGAGGACTAATGTTACCAGGAACAAAGAGATGAAGTCTGCGTTAAGTAATTTTGATATACTTGATAAACTGAAAAAAGTAAAAAAATTCAGTGGAGTTTATTCTAAAGATGAACTTACGACGATTCCATCGCCAACGCTAGCGTCTCCGGGTTCGTGTGTTATAAATATACAAGATTTCAATGACGGATCTGGTACACATTGGGTAGCTGTTTTTGATAACAATTATTTTGACTCGTTCGGAATTCCACCAGGTGATGCAATAAAAAAATATATGATTAAAAAAAAATAATAAATTATTCGTCTAATCAAATTCAACCAGTTGGAACTTGTGGATATTATTGCATAATGTTTATTAAACAGATGACCGAAAATCCAGATTTTTTAAAGTTTATTTTGCAATTTGACAAACAACCTTCTCACGCTAATGATGAGATTGAATTAAATTTTATCTAAACTCACTGATATATAATGTCAACATATTGTCTTAAGTGTAAAGCTAAAACAGAAAATAAAGATGAAAACACAGAAAAAACAAAAAATAATAGAACAATGCTGAAAAGTATTTGTGCAATCTGTGGAAAAAGACAAAGTATGTTTTTGCCAAAAGCAAAGTTGTCCGGAGCGGGTTATCCAGAAATTAATTTAGTAGACTACTGAAACAATATTATTATAAATCTGAACAATTTGTCAGTTATAAAATAAATAATGACATGCGAGTGCGATTGTGATAGAGATTTATGCCTTGAGCAAAATAAAATTGTTACATATTGTCAGAAATGCAACAACAGAGAAATAATTGGAACAGGTATAGATATACATAAATTTATTGGAAAATTGCCGAAAACAAAAGGCGGTTGGACATTGCCAGGCCATAAATATACTAGACCTTATAATCCTCTTGATAAACAACTTGACGAAAACGATAATCCGCTGCCAGGACAAGAGCCTTACAATCAAGCTGACGCAATAGCAATTCGCCATGATATCTGCTACAGAGATATTGAACTTCCAGACAACGTGTTGACCGAAGGCTGGTCCAGGGTTTTATTGGAGCAAAATATAAATTAGGACTCGGTAAAAAAGAATTATATGATGATCTTGCCTCAGAGCTAAATAAACCTAAAAAAAAAACGTTTCCGCGACGTAAAGTTGTCGCAAATGCCGTTGATGATATCTGGGCGATAGATTTAGTTGATGTCTCAAATCTAGCTCAATTTAACGTTAGCGCCGATGGCGCTCCAAAGAGATATCTTTTTAATGTTGTAGATGCTTTTAGCAAACACGCGTTTAGTATACCCATTTTCGGATAAAACGGGACATCGATGACTGATGCATTAAAACAAATTATTGTTAACACAGAAAGAAAACCAAATAGAATCTGGACTGATCATGGAGCATAGTTTTTTAATAAAAAAATTTGAACAGCTTTTAGAACAAAATAACATTAAAAAATATGTCACAGGAAATGAGGGAAAAAGCGTCATCGTTGAAAGATTTAATCGCACGCTCAACGAAAAAATTCACAAATATTTGACAGCTAAAAATACGAGTAAATATATTGACAACTTACAAAAAATTGTTGACGAGTATAATAACACGAAACACAGATCCATTTCGCTAGGCAAAAGGAAAATGTCGCCAAACGACGCAATTGCAAATCCAATATTAGCAAACGAAAACATGTACCGCAGACATAAATTAAAAGTTGGTGATAAAGCTAAAATTTCTTTGACCAAAAAAAAAAACATTTGAAAAAGGATATACTCATAACTGGAGCGAAGAAGTATTTGTTGTTGATAGAGTACTTTTAACAATACCAGTTACATACTCGTTGAAAGATTTATTAGGTGAACCTATGACTGGCAGTTTTTACGAGCAAGAACTTCAAAAATAGAACAAGATATATTTGTTATTGAAAAAGTTATTAAAAAGCGCGGCAACAAAAGTTTAGTCAAATGGCGAGGGTATGGCGATAAATTTAATAGCTGGATACCAACTAGGTCGAACGAATAATATTATTATAAATTTCTTCGTATTTTGTTAGTACGGATTTACATTTTACTGGTTTACACAGAGAAATTAAATGTAATTTTTTTTCATCATCAACTGGCATTAAATTAAATATTTTAACGAAAATAAAATCGCATTTTATATTTCTTTGTTGCCCAGTTATTTTACGTTTAAAAAGGGTTTCATAAGCTGCCAAAATATTTGATGCTCTGTGATAGTAAAATTAAGTTTTATTATTTTTTTAGCAATATGGTACTTAACATCATATCGTCCAGTTGTTGGTTTGCTTAATTTGTTTTTACTAACAACAACATCATCATCTTCTTCTTCATAGTTATGTAAAATATCTTTTTCAGTATAACCAGCAAATCTGTCATTAGTAATATTTACTAATGTAACATTTGAAACTGAAACAAAATCTCCGGAATATAATTCAGCCAGTCTCTCAATTAAGTTCATTAATATAATATATCTTTTGTCTAATTAATAAATAATAAGATGTTTGGAGAAATAAAATATCATCAAAGAGTTAATATATTAAATCACAAAGAATTGGCTGAGGCAATTCGAAATTGTTTGTTGGGACATAGTTTTTATTTTGTTGATGTTATGATAACATTAGGCGAATCTGATAGATCTTTATTAACAACAGCAGAAAAAATGAAACTTGATACAAATGAAATGATGACATTACGATTTAATCAAGATGATATTATGGAATTTAGGCATAATTGTCTTACTCGAAATGATATAGAAAATATCATTAGTTATCGTATTTAAAATTAAATCTATCAAATGTCAACATTGCCGTTGCTGATTTTGTTACATTATCAGCTACAACTTTTACTGGACTTGGATTAATTTTATGATATTTTGCAGCAGATGCCATTAATCTAAAATTTAGTTTCTCTCCAGTTTCTAAATTTATTGAAATAACTGATCTTCATGGTTTTTTTTTCTAAATTAGAACCATCAGAACCTGCTCCACGTCTTGTGTTTTCTTTTGGGGTAACTAAATCTAAATTTTCCAAACGATTATCTGTTTTAATACCATTTTTATCATCAATAACTAGACCATTAGGTATTAGTCCGTTAAAAGTTTCAAACACAAACCTGTGTGAATTATAATTAATAAAATCAGTTTTAGTTCCACGTACAGTAATTTCCAACAACTTTTGTGGTTTTTTTTATGTCTAATAATTCCCCTATCATTTGCCTCATATAGATCAAATACTGGATAAAGTTGAAATTCATTTTGTAATGCTAAATGTTCAATATTATCATCAGCAATTGCGCTATTTACTCTGTATAAAGTATAAATAAAATCGTTTCTAAACATTTTAGTCCTTTCTGCATTATCGCCTTTTACTGAAATTAATGCACCAGCTGGTGTTGATATGCCGACAGATGTTTTAGATTATATATTAATAACATAACCTAACATATTTGCTGCATATAAATTGTACTTTGGGTGTACATGATACATTTCTTGCTCTTCCGCTGTCAATCTCAGATATCTCCAAATTTCCGTCATTATACTATAAGGTTTTTCATATCTCTAATTAACAAAAATTCAATTAAATATAAAATATTACTATATATCTAATGTTAAAATTGCGAGATATTGCTATAAAGAACATTATCAAGTCAGAAAAAATTGCTTCAGCATTTACAGGTTGCGATAATAGTTACACATTTGATAATCAAAATATTTTAGCAAATTTTAACTCCAAAAATTTATTTCATCTTTTGCAACCTGTTATAACATAAAAGTATCAAACTTATAGTCCAATATCATACGATTTTATCAAAGTTACACGCAGTTGAAGATGTACTTGACATAATTTTTGAAAGAAAAAGTTTTGACAGTGAAATTTCAGAACCATATTTAACAGCTAAATCGAGAAAAATCTTAACTGGAACAAACATTGCCATGGTTGCCGATGAAATACATCAAGAAATAAACAAACAATTAGAAGAATTTACTTCATCAGGATCAGGTTGGAAATTTGAAATGATAAAAGAAGTTTTATTTCACAAAGCAAAATATAAAGTACTTCGCGGTAATTTGTACGTCGATCTCCCTCAAAAAATTAAAAACAAAAGATGATATATAAATGTCAAAAACAATGATGACAAATGTTTTCAGTGGTCTATTCTTTCTGCAAAACATCCTCAGTGTGATCACCCCGGCAGAATTGAAAAGTATTTGCCATACAAAGTCGAACTAAATTTTTTAGGAATAACTTTTCCAGTAGCAGAAAATCATATACCAAAGTTTGAAAAACAAAACTGTATCTCAGTAAATGTTGTCGGACTAGATGAGCGAGAAAATGTTTACCCGAGATAAATCTCAGAAAATGCTACACAAAATACAATAAATTTATTATTTTATCAGGGACATTATTGTTGGATAAAAAACTTTAACGGCCTAGTTGGCAGACAGTATAGTAAAAATAAAAATAAAAAATATTTCTGTTATAGATTTCTGCATGGTTTTTCTAGCGATGGAATACTGCAGGAGCATCTGGAATACTGTGTCAACGTTCAAAGAATAACTATGCCTAGCGAAAAAGTAAAAATATTAAAATTTAAAAATTATGATCATAAACTAAATATTCCTTTTCTTATTTACGCTGATTTCGAGTGTCTACTCGTTCCTGTGGTTGGAACAGAAAATAATCCGAATAAATCACTAGAAAAATACAACAACATATTCCTTGCGGAGTAGCTTATAAAGTAGTTTGTTGCGCTAATGATAAATTTTCAACTCCGATAAAGTTATATAGAGGTGAAAATCCTGCCGTATGGCTATTAAAAAATGTAATAGCCGAAGTTAACAAAATTTCTAACAGATTATTTAAAACAGCTCCGACGAAAATAACGTCTAAACAACAACTCGATTTCGATGAGGCAGTTAACTGTCATGTTTGCGAAAAGTTACTGGTAGACTCCAACGGTATCTGTGATAAGGTGCGAGATCATTGTCATTTGACCGGCCAATATCGTGGAGGAGCTCATAACAGCTGTAATTTAAAATTTCATGCTCCAGATTTTATTCCCGTAGTTTTACATAACTTTCGTGGCTATGACTGTCATATCATTGTAGAAGCTTTTGGTGATGAAAATATTAAAGCTAAACTAAAATTAAATAACGTAATAAAATGTATTCCAAATAATTTTGAAAAGTATATGTCGGTGACGCTCGGTAAATTACGTTTTATTGACAGTCTGCAATTTATGGCAGCATCATTAGATGAGCTTGTTAAAGGTTGCAGTAATTTCGCTAACTTAAAAAGTTGATTTGGTGAAAACTATATCGATTTGACAAAAAATAGTATCTTTCCGTACAAGTATCTCGACGATTGGAGCAGATTTAATGAAACTTCTCTTCCCGATAAAGATAAATTTTACTCGCAACTCAAAACTGAAACTGTCATAGATGACGAATACAAATATGCGCAAGATATTTGGAATAAATTTAGTTGTAAAACATTTGGTGATTATCATGATCTATATTTGAAAACAGATGTATTATTGCTAGCAGATGTTTTTGAAAGTTTTTGTCGAGTAAGCTACAGCAATTATGGACTAGACCCCTGTTGGTATTATTCCTCACCTGGATTGTCTTGGGACGCTTTGTTAAAAACGAGTAAGAGAGAATTAGATCTCTTAACAGATGTCGATATGTTTATCTATATTGAAAAAGGTATCAGAGGCGGAATTAGCGTCATAACAAAAAATATGCAGTAGCTAATAGCAAATATCTGAAAAATTATGATAAAAATCTCCCATCTAATCATATTATTTATCTACATTGTGTGAATTTGTACGGGTATGCAATGTCGGAGCCAATGACCTGCGGTGGGTTTCATTGGATAACTCCAGATCAATTTCTTAAAAAAACTGAAAAAGATTTATCTCGACAAATTAATAATAATTTTTCCGATATTTCATACTTTGTTGAAGTTGATCTAGATTATGCTAGTTCGCTACATGATCTACATAACGATTATCCGTTTTGTGCAGAGTCTATGATGATTAATTATAGTTTATTATCGCCTGAACAACGAGCAACGAATACAGCAAAACATTCGATTGTTAATAAGTTAGTTCCAAATTTGTTAAATAAAAGAAATTATGTTATGCATTACAAAAATTTAAAACAAGCAGTAGATGCTGGACTAATTCTGAGAAAAGTCCATCGCGTGCTAAAGTTTAATCAGTCGAGGTGGATGGCAAATTACATTGACTTAAATAAGAAACGTCGTGCTGTGGCTAAAACCGAATTTGAGAAAATCTTTTTCAAGTTAATGAACAACTTGGTGTTCGGTAAGACGATGGAAAATATTCGGAAAAGAGTCTCGATAGAAATTGTTAATGATATAAGTCGCAGAAATAAATTAGTTAACGATGATGGTTTTGTTAGAATGAAAATATTTAATGAAAATCTTGTTGCAATGCAACGACAAAAGAAAAATTTAAAGTTAAATAAACAGATTTATGTTGGTGCAGCTATACTTGATATAGCAAAGTGGCTGATGTACGATTTTCACTATAATTTTACCAAAAAGCAGTGGCCAGATTCGGAGTTGCTATTTACTGACACAGATTCGCTTGTTTATAATATAAAATGTGAAGATGTCTATCAGGATATTTACAATAATAAAAATCTATTTGATTTATCAGATTATCCAGCATGTAGTGGATTTCAAGATAATTCAAATAAGAAAGTTCTTGGAAAAATGAAAGATGAATTTATGTTTATGCCAGTTAGGGAATTTGTTGGACTAAAAGTAAAATGTATGCTGTCATATTAGATGACAATAAACTTACAAAAAAAGCAAACGGTATTCCTAGAGGATATGTGGAAAAGATGATGAATTTTGACGATTTTAAAGCAGCGCTAAACAATAATGTCAGTTTTATCAAAACAAATGTTATCAGAACAAATCATCATAAACTTGAAACGAATACAATTATAAAACGTGGACTAAGTAATTTCAATCGCGAATAACCATACTGATCCATATTTTGGTGATATATTGTAACCAACTTTTTTAATACAATCGCTTATTATTTTAGGTTTTATACCAGTATAGCATGAGGCTGATTTGATTGAATTAAATCTCTTACAAAATTTGTTTGTCAGATCAAATCCAACATGTCGGATTGAATTATAATGATACATTATATATAATATTTCATTTGTTTATTATGAAAAAATCTATTTGGTCTAGAATCCCCTTTGGGTTTCAAATTATCATCATTTTCTGAGATAAAAATTTGTTGGGGGGGTGGTTTCCTGAGGGAGAAGGGGTCTCTGAGGTGGTGCAAAAATGTCATAATATATTTATTTTTGAGGGGGTGAGGGTTTCTGGCCTTAAACCCTCTTTGGAATAAAACCCTCATCTATAAATACTACTACGATGTCACCGAGTTTACTAAACATCAAAGTAGTTTACCTTACTAGCAGCAAAAATATATTTCTTTAATATTAAACAAGTTTGATATCTCAGTTGAAAAGGAACTGTCTACTTCATTCAGGGATCTTTAATTTGCTTTTAGTATAAAATTTATATCCCTGTAAGTAACAAAGTAAGTTCCTAACTTTTCTACAGGAAATATATCCGGAATATAACTTGTCTGCTGCCATTCTGTGTCGTAATATGCTTAGGTCCTTAATTTAATTTCAATGTACTCCACGATGTCAATGAGTTGTGCATATCTGATGTCAATGCATTCTCTCTGAACGAAACTTTAGTCTCGTTAACGCGTACAGCGTTAACCGCTGAAAAGTTGAAGCCTTCTGGATTGTGAATGGAATGGGGTTTTTTGATAATATAATTAAGCGCGCATATGAAATCTGACAGTGGATTTGACATAATGTTGCACACAAGAGTTGAACAATATATA
>JAECUM010069425.1:0-25895 GCA_016617855.1 Megalonaias nervosa
TGTTTCTAACCTCTCATACATGTTTACCCCAACTTGTCTCACATCTGAATCCAAGTACGCTTTTTAGCACTGTACAGTCTGCACATCGCCCTCGCCATAATATTGAACGTGTCCCTCTGAGAGTAGTCCTCACTCTCTTTGAACTATTTTTATATTTTATCTAATATTGTTAAGGAGGTAGAGCGTCTAAAGATTAGGTGTTATACTAAGTCCACGTTATTATTATCGCTATTATTATTATTGTTATTATTATTATACATTCCTTAACTACATCATAATCAGCATTTTTTGTACCGACAGTGAAGTGTAGACTTCATGATTTTTGCCAGCAAGTGCACTTTTTGTAATAATAAAGTCCAATCATCTCTTGGAAATTTCAAATTTTCAGCAATTTTCTAAAAACGAGAAAAATATTGATAAACTTTTTATTCTTGAAAAGGGGGTACTAACCATATATTTTTGGCAACATCGATACCCGAACTTGTGTGCAAAAGAACAATGTGTTTTATGCTTTTCAGTTCCAAGTCTTTAAATCTAAATTGCATTTCCCTTTCTTCCTTTTCTATCTGCCTCTTCATTTCCTCTCTGTTTGAAATTATATTTCTCTTTCTTCTTTTCTCACTGAATTTGTATTTCTCTCTCTTCTTTTCATATTTGCATTTGCATTTGCATTTGACACTCTTTTTCCTCCTTCTGAATTTGGAAGGTGCAACAGTAGCGGCCTCCACCTGCTGTGAAAAGGTGCTGGACACGACTGCCTAATCACCAACACAGTATACCGCCTGCCAAACCGCAACATGGATGCACCCACGCGCCAAGCACTACCATCTCACTGACTACGTCAGAGGGGTAGAGCCAGGCAGGATGTCCAAGTGAAGGAAGGCCGTGATAAATGCAGCAGGTTTTTAGTCTCCAAGCTAAATATCCAGATTCAGCCTAGCAGACGACCACAAGATAAAATAGTAACTAAAAAACTTAATGTGTCTAAACTAAAACTGCAGAATTTGAAGCTATCATTTGTCGAAACTCGGTGCAGCCAACACGTTACTATCGATATAAACTCCGCGAATATCGAAAAAAAAAAACAACAAAACTGAACATCATTCAGAGACTGTGTCACCAACTGCACCCAAAAATCTCGGTCCCATCACACATAAACATTATGGTTAGTTTGATAAGAACAATGCTGCCATTCAGAGACTCCTAAATGAGAAACCGATTACCTCAGGCCTGTTTAGAGGACAGCACTTCATCATCTAAGAAGGCAGCCTTCAACAACATCAAAAGGACTATCCAACGCAAACCCAGATAGATGCAAGATTCAAGACTGAGCAATATGACACATAAGATTCAGTTCTGTGCAGACAAGTGTTATGCACATCTATATTTATTGTGCCCTTAATTATTGTCCGTAATTAAGGGTAATGTCTATTTGATTTTTGTCATGGTTTTAAGAAATAAACAAAATGCTCACTTGATATGACCTTATTTGCGAGTTGGCGAATTTTTCCGTGTCTTAAGTCAATTGAAATGGGTATATATAGGATTTAGTTAACAAGTATTCATTCCTATTTTAATATCAGTCTTTGTACATACATATAGTTGTACTTAGATATTATCTGAGGGGAATTATTTGTTTAAATTATTCATTGGAATTACAACGTACTCATTCACTTTACGACTTAAGCACTACTTTGGGATTATCGACAACTGGTTCAAAGACAGTATGGATTATATCATTTTGCTACATGAGGCATGATGCTCCAGTGCTAAACGTCACTGTAAACTACCAAACTGCAGTCATCGTTGCGCTATTATTAACATTGTTAAATCTTCGTTAAAAATCCCCAAAACACAAACAGCACACTATCCCCTTTTGTGGGTTTCATGGCCATCATGATCTATAACACATTTATCATTTTATCCTCCTATGTGGGTTTCATGATCGTCGACAATGTGCACGCTACTGCAGTACAGTAAGTACGGACCTTCTCACATTACTCAATTGATGTTTGTATTTATCTCATACATCTTGTACAGACACTTTTTGTATTTCACTATAATTACATTCTATTGTTTTAAAAGGCGGTATAAAAATTAGATGTCATGGTCACGCGAACAAGAGATAACGTCATTTGAAATATCTATATTCGGACAGTGATCATTAACATTTACACATATCCTTCACGCAAATTCAAACATTACGAGAATGACGGGAGCACCAGACCATGTGTTCATGTCTAAAACCGAGATATTCTTGGCGAACTGCCAAGGCACACAGTTTTATTATATCTGAGGCAAAGGATCTTTGGAATTATTTAAATTAACACAGGTTTCAACTGAATAAGTAGATAGCTTTAGATGTAGCTAAATATATACGTAGGTAAGCATTCTGGTGTTACTGATTATGTTTTGATAAGTAGGTTTTGAGGATGAATAGATATATCAATAACATGGTCAAATCGTCTCAGTCCGTTTTACCATGTTTGCTTTTATATCCGATCCTTATATTAACACAAACAGTGCAAGAATTACGGTTTGGGGTGTGGCGGGGGTACCGTACCATGTACTCTATCTTCAAAGACTGAGATCCTGTATGCAAACTGAGTAGATACAGTGCTTGGCTGTATCGACTGCAACAGACCTCAAGATATCTTTGAATTAATACAAGTCAAACGTTTGGGATATAGAAAAATAGGTACTTAGTTAGCAATGCGGATGTTGGTAGGTAGGATTGTTGACAGAAAGATAGAAATAGAAATGTTGTTTTTGTTAAAAGTTGACTTTATTTCAAACAAAATATTTTACACCTCAAAAGCGTTTTGTTTATTCGATATTGAATTTAAGACTCCACTTCGATTAACGCACCAGATTGCGTAGTTATGACGTCGCCATTTGAATAAGGGCAGCTAAAATTAACTGAGAACTGCAGTTTGACCATTTTGTATGGAAATAAATCCTAAATATATAGTTGCAGGTAGCAATTACTGTTGAAGTGCATTCAGGTACAACTGGTTTATAAATAGGGATCTTACACAGACTGTAGTCACATGCTATTTCCTCAGAGGTCTGTATATCTTCTTTGCGTGTGCCCCCTCCTCTCTCTCTCTCTCTCCCTCTCTCTCTCTCTCTCTCTCTCTCAGTTACCAAAATGTGACTTTAATAAAATATCTAATGAATTTTGTAGAGTACAGTAAAATTTCCAATACTATTAAATACATATACAACACATCATCGTCATTATAATTTATAGTCGTTGTTAACGTCATTGAGAGCGTCATCATTGGCTGTAATATAGTTCGTTTACACTGTCAAATAATAATAATAATAATAATAATAATAATAATAATAATAATAATAATAATAAAAACAATAGCTGCTATCATTATTGCTATTATTATTGTTATTATTGTTATTAATATCGACTGGTTGAAATCTACTTTCTTCGTTTTCCTCTTCTTCTCAGAAAATACCTTTTCGAATATTCCTTTCTTTACTTAGCGAAATAGGCAGCATTTTGTAAATGAAACAAAGTGAAATGTTGACTATACAAAATTGAAAACGTATACAAGGGAACAACTTCAAACCTACACATTTACATGGAATTCAAAACTTCGACTCAAAAGGTTGTCATAATGTTAACACTGAAACTAGTCACATTGTTCACTTTGTGTCTGTTAATTATGCTATTGGCATTTACTCTGCCAGGCGCAGTTTTAGTCAATTACCCCAAAAATATATCTCCCATCCCCATCCCAAACCCCTCAGTCATCTCAACTTGGAAAGATAACTCCAATATATTTACATATTTGCTCTATTATTCAAGAGGTCATCACACACCTTTGGAATTACCAATATGTATACAATGTGGCAATATCCATTTCTTTATTTTCAAAAAGTTCGGTGATATAGACCTCAGCTTTGTATCGATAATTCATACACAGGGCAGCTGCCATGACGTGGGAACAAAACCATCTAATTTGGAGGGTAGAGTATGCTACCCCAATACAGTTTGCTGCTCTGTTTTTACCGTGAATTAGTACCAAGCCTTAGTTTTTAGAATATATTCAAATTTGTGCAGAGATGATTTCATTTTTTCTTTTCTATTCCTTGTTCCAAATGACTAACTAGTTACCGGTAATTTTTCTGTACGCATGAAACCGAATGGACTACTACCAAGCTTGGTTGAGACAAGAGGGTATTGCCAGCTAGCTATCCATGATAATTGTTATATTATACTATGTACAAAATCCCCAAGACCATTTCAATCCTACTGCAATGTTCGCCATACGTATAATATAAGGTCAAGACCAGTGTATGAAACTCCATTAAAACAAATAATTATCGAGTCTGAACAAACTAATCTCAGCGTCTGATTTGGGCTTTTGATAATTAGCAAAAAAATCAGTGCCTTGAGACATTTCCGCTATATAATAGTATGTCAAAACCTGCAAATTATCGTGCTTTAATTAAATGAAAGTGACGACAGTTCTGTGTTAGTTTGATTGTAAACAAATCTATTCCTACAGATTTTGCAGATATTCCCCTCCATTAACCGTCCATCTTCACTTTGCGTTTGAATTAAACATGGAACCCCCTCCCCCATTCTTACCTAGAAGGCACACTGAGTGGATCGAAGTTCTTTATCATACAACTAGAATATTTTATTATATCAGTACATACAAGGAAACCTTGTCCATTCGTTTTACCTGAAATGTTTCACGCAATTACTTCATTTAGTAGTTAATTTAGTAAACTTGGCGAGCAGAGAGGAAAACGTCTGGACTTGAAATGGGTACTCGATAGATATACGTTTCTGTACTATCTTTGCAGCAAACAAAGACGGCTATTGTTGTTAAAGCTATGCAACTGTAGCTTATAAAAATTACTATATCTAATGGTTTTATGTGTACAGCTATTTTAGGGTAGTCTGAGCTGTAATCAGTCTCACTGCAACCCATTTTTATAATATTAGGTTTAGTCATTATTTGAATTTTTGTGGGAAGTCTTCCTTTTACCTGAAAGAAGTTTGAGGTACTCAGAGTGACATGCTAAGTTAGTTTCCTGTCTACTCAATGAGGCTTTGGGAATTGAATTTTATTTTTTGATTTGTCCTCTTTCAGGAATATCTTAAATAAGACTTCAGAAATGGAAACACTTCAAGCCAAGAACTGGTCTTTCTACGTTGTACAAGGACAAGGTCACTGGGTCACTGAGTTATACATGTATGCCCGTTGTGTGTCTGTATCAACAACCCGGTGAGCATTGACTGTATAACAAACATCAGCCTCTGCATTATTAAACATTTTGTTGATACATGTGTACGGAGGAGATCATACTTTCAGATAGTTATTGACACGCACAGGTGTAAATGTCCGTTTGTCATCAAAATCAACAAAACTGTGAACTTTGTGTTGCAGGATAGGTTCTGAAATGCATGTTTATATTAATGTTTCGCTTAAGTGCCCAAGTTTGACCAAAGGAAATTATTCTGAAAGACAGATATTTAGATAAAGCTGATGCACAAAAAGCACGTAATAGTGTGTCCTTATAGGAAACTTTATCTTCAACAAGTTTCAAAACGTGTGTTTGAAGTTGAAGCATTAGATTGACTTTATCCAGATGATGATCTACACACGTACTGTATTGTTATTGCGTGGTTTAAAAAGTTCCAGCTCAAACGCTTAACTGCACTTGACATGCATTTGACAGCCTTCATACTCTTCTCACTCTTCAGTAAACCGATTTGAAAAAAATTGCAGATGTAATAATAAAGAGCAAACATTTAATCAATGCCCGTATGGTGTCAAACCACCAATTATTTTGCTATATATTACATGCATTTCTGAACTCAAACCAACATTCTACTGAATTAAGAATTCTAGGCGTGACAGCCATTATAGTACGTTAACACATTTACACTTGTCAGGTGTTACCTTGCATTGTTCGGAATGACATTTAATCAAAGCCTTTTTTGGATCATGATTCCATTTCCGTGTCAATGAAAATATAGTTATTGACCATATTTCATATTTACTTTACTTTTTGCATTTCCACCACTGCTTTTACAGCTACATTAAAAAGCATCTCAGAATAAAGAATGTCCATGACCTTTCAATGGATTGTCCCAGGTGTACCGAACCTCGCTAATGTCAAGCAGATTGACCATATTCGGTGCTAAAGATGATCAGAATTTATTGTACATGCCATCATAGTGATAGTCATTTCTGGAGTAAGTGTAATGTATCCGGTAATATAAATACACCAGGCTATCCATTATAAATAATTGGAATGAAAAGCGACGGTCACTCCACAAGGTCTTAAATCCGCTTAATTATGCGAGAAGTGAAGTGTTAAGGTAATACATGCCGGAGTTAAATGACTAAATATAAGATTAAAGTACAATTCCAATAATCTCAATAGAGAGGGTTTGTGTAGGTTAGCACACAAAATTTTCCATTACTCCCAACGTTCCCAAACGAATTAAAAGAGATCACATTATTCTTAACATTATTGTCTTGATTCCCCCGAAACATAAAAAGTTATAAAGCCGTCATCCTAGTAAGAAATGTTTCGTGAATACAATTGTACTTAAATTAAATAATTTCCTTAGCAGCAACTGAATTTAGACAAAAAGGAGTCTGTATCACTATTTCTTTTAGAACATTACATTTTATAGTGCATTGGATTCTGTACACATAAATCTTCTGTCATAATAGGTTTGACCAATTGCTTGTGGGGTAGCAAAATGCAGAGCTTTCTTCCATATGGTAATGAGAGTGGAATGGATCAAAATGGAAGACATAGGTGGATGACAATAAAGCTTTTGTTTATTTGACCAATATTTTCTCAAATAACACATTATCATAGTCCATTATTCGTCCTAAAGGTCAGTGGTAAATTTGGTTTAAAATAAGTAGCTGCAAATATACACCTAGTATGGTTTACCTGTACATTTCACTAAGTTATATATGAATTACAAGACACCTTACTCGTATCAAGCTTAGGTAACACTTGTTCTAAGTCTGTATTTTCTATTAAAAGCCTTATTCAAGTGATCCTTAATGTCATTGTCGGTAAAGCACATTTTTGCTTAAATTGCAAGCGATATAATTTTAAGGAATCAAAAAATTCTATTAAACTTTCATATGCAAGATAAAATATCCTTAAAAGATGTTTTTATACAACAAGAGGAAATACAGCTTTTACCAATATAAACTCTTATATTAACGCCAGACGAGTGGTCTTTATGTTAACAACTCCTTGCTTACACGTCCTATTACTAATGGTGTATGAATCATTTTTAGTGAACTAAAATACGTTTAAATGCAGGTCACATAAATAATACAGCATCTCGCCACTTATTTACGCTCACCCTCCCCCAGCAAAAAATAAAGAAATATAAAAATTATTTGCGATATTATTTCTAAACATACATCTAAGTTAATACGTCAATATATGCATAGATGAAACAAACGTCGTAGACACATTAACCTTGATCAAGGTAACAGCACGCACACCGGACCGCATTAATATCCATCAGATTTACCGGTGTTTAGATTAAAATAGGATTTTAATGTTTGCATAGTGTGAACAATTATATTCATTTTCTAGGTAGATATAGCGTGTCACTTTGAAAGTCATTAATGAGATACATTCTATTTAATAAAGGTAATCTACCTGTATTAGATTTCTAGAGACGACCTTTCAATCCGATGATAGTTTTATATATCAGATATATGACACACATAATGGTCCTAAAGAATTCACTTTGAAGAAGGTATGCTATTTTGGGAAGTCTTTTCTTGATATCATTTTGCAGTCATGCTAAGCTGAACGTTATAACAAGGAGAATATCACCATTTGTACTTTGTACAAAATTTGTACAAAATACTTATCTTAAATAAAGTTGTACAAAAATATCAAAGAACAACCCCAGCAGCAGAGGAGGTGAACAGACCACTTGGCTGAATTGTCATTTGTCTAAAAAATAAAGGTTCTTACGAAGGCTGAAAATAAGGTCAATAACGCTAAACCAAAGCCTCTAACTAACCGAGAGTTTCTCTAATTGGGTTAGCTCATTTTGTTATTTTATCTTTGACTCTTTGTTTTTGTTTTATGGTGTGTTTCATTTACTCGCTGGGTCACCTCCTCTGCTGCTGTAATTAACCAAAGATTTTATCCAGACCTATACGATACCTAGATCTTGGGTCATGTAAATTTATTGTTATAAATCCGAACGGAACAGCTTGTGCTCTTGAAAAGAAGTTTTTAAACTTAATCATGTCCATATCCCCTGAACACCAAGTATAATAAATATTTTGTAAAGTATAATTATCTATTCCATTAAACACAACTAAAATATTGCAGTTGTCTCTAATTACTTTAGGTATTTATGTATAACGTTGTGTAACATAAATCACGTCAGTATTTTTGTGTCTGCCTCTGGAAAATATCCGAGCTGGATTTGATTGTTTGTCCAGCATCACATCATCATATACTACGAGGTTATTAATAAATCCATCCACGTCATCTGCAGATGGCGCTTCATCAATATCGGTGATAAAATCAATAATATCGTTTCCGTCTTCGTCTAATAATTTTGCATTTTTATTAAAATCTTTAAGTACTTCATAGCATCGCTGATCATCTACAGATGGTGCTACTAAATATAATTTATTCCACTTGAGCCATTGCATTATCAGATTAAGTAATAATTGTGTCTTACCAGATCCAGATGGGCCTATTATTATCATTCTAATAGAATTTGGTAGTGCTGGATGGTGTCTTACTGATTCTTGTTTTCGTGTTGCTGAGAAGTCAATTATATCCATATAATAAATAATATGAGTCTATATTGTGTTCGATGTAAGGCATCAACCCCCACCGTTGGATTAACAACAATAATAACAAAAAATAAAAAGCGTGCACTGACAGGTAAGTGTGAAAAGTGTGGCACAAAAAAATATTGCTGCTTCGTTGGGAAAATTACCAGGGGTTCCGTGGGCGAAATATCCGGGGAAAAACACTTACCAGGATACAATTATTGTGGTCCTGGAACTCGACTTGATATTCGACTTGATGATCAAGATCAACCAAGACCAGGAGAACATCCAATAAATAAGATTGATCAAGCGTGTCATGTTCATGATGTTGCGTATAAAAGCAAGGATTTACAACAACGACATCTAGCAGATGTGAAATTGATTCATGCGTTAAATTCTATACCTGATAAATCTCTCAGAGAAAAACTCGCTAGTTTTCTAATAAAAACTGCTATGAAAGGTAAAATAATGCTTGGGGCTGGGTAATTAATTATATAACTATTATAATGGAATCTGTTTATTATAGCCCAAGAGGTTATTGGAGAGGCAGAGCAGCGATTAGTAAACTTGCTGAAGCAGCAAAAGTCTCACGTTCTGTTGCTGCAAATTGGTTAGCACGGCAGGCATTATGGCAAATTTATCTACCACCACCTAAAAAAATTCAGTACGCACATTTTGATGTCAGCACCCCTAATGAAGTTCATCAAGCAGATATTTTATTTTTACCACATGACACCATTAAAATTGGTAGACGTCAATCACGCACGTACAAATACGCATTGACTGTCGTTGACGTTGCAAGTAGATATAAAGAAGCAGAACCACTATCAACAAAAACAGCATCTGAAGTTGCATCTGCGTTTGAATGAATTTATCAACGAGGATCCTTGCGATGGCCACAACTATTACAGGTTGATCCTGGTAAAGAATTTCTTGGTGCAGCATCATCGTTGATGAAAAAACATAACGTTAAAATCAGACGAGGACACACTGAAATTCATCGTGATCAGGCAATCGTTGAACGATTTAATCGGACACTTGCTGAGCGGTTATTTGGATATCAATATGCAAGGGAAATATCCATTGACTTTAAGTCCGGGGAGAGATCTCGTGAATGGGTTGCAAGGTTACCAAGTGTGATAGCTGCGTTGAATAATGAAATTACTCGTATATCTTCTATGAAGCCTGCTAATGCAATTACAAAGAAACATGTACCAATACAACGACGTGAATCTTCCTCTCAACCAGTATTAGGTAATGTAACTGTAAGATATTTATATGAGCCCGGTGAACTTGAAGGTGGTAAAAAAAGAGCAACTGATCCTATCTGGAGCGTGACTACACATACAATTTCCAGCGTGGTAAGATCCACAGGTAGACCTGCAATCTACAGATTAGATTCGACGGCTCCTCAACGTTGATTTGTACATAAACAATTACAAATAATTCCTAAAGACACACAATTACCACCACCTTCACTTATGTAAACTTGTACCCCTACGTCGATTACATTCAAGACACGTTAGCATCACATTTTCGCGTGTGATGTGACCAAGACTACTATTAATTCTATCAATGGTAAATTGTCTTGGATTATTACTCGAATCTTGCCACAACATTATTGTGTTACAGCTTGCACAATGATTATTCTGTCGTTGTTTTAGTGTTATAATAAATTCGGCATCAAGATCAAAGTCACGCTTATTTTTTTGTCACATTGCCTATAACTCGCTAATTTTTTCTTTCTGACGACAAAGTCGTTAGTGATTTCTTCGGTTATTACGTAATCTATGATAACCCTGTGCAGTTGAGATATTCTTCTGACTCGAGACACTGCGAGATAGACTAAATTTGACCATTCGATCCGATCATCGACAATCCAGATATTTGTATCAGAAATAGTTAATCCTTGTGACGAGTGAATCGTTATAGCGTATCCTAACGTCCACGGAGATTTATCCATGCTCAACGCGCTCTCAACAACATCAACAGCAACCAAAACAATATCATTTAACACAAGGTTTTGTATCCCACCACCAGGAATTTCAACTTCAATATTCTGTCGTCGAGCATCTGCTGGGCGATAACATAATGGTACAGGTAGATTTGAAAACTTTTCTTTATGTAACGTAAATAATTTCTCTTGCAATTCATCACGAACTATCTTTCTACTTGCGACTATCAAATCAGCAGGTCTCCATAAATTCAAAAAATCATTCATAGTAGTTTCTGGAATTACTTTTGGCATTATCTCACACTGTATTTTATCTGGCTGTAGTCTGATTAACCTTTTAAGTTCTTTCAGTGGTTCATCAATAGCTCTATGGTCATCATTTATTTCTTCATAATAATCTACATTATTCTTCAGCCATTCATGTGGAGACTGTCTAATAAAGGGTAGTGGTTGACCATGATCGCCACACATTATTACAGCAGTATTCTTTGTCAATAACCAATCAAGAAATATTTTTAATATTTCTAACGATACCGTGTCTATCTCGTCCCAGATAATGCATTTAGGTATATATTTCTCACCCATTCGCTCAGGAGTCCATGTGTCTCCACACCATCTGAAGAAACTATGATAAGTTTGAGATTTGATTCCTCGTTCTTTTATTTCTCTGGCGAATTTATGTGTAGGTGTCAAAACAATTATATCTGAATGATTGTTCAGGAATAATTTAATCGCACGAGTTGTGTTACCTGAACCACCACATCCATTAAGATAAACAGTCTTATGTCTAGCCACAGGATCGTATAAAGATGGTGCAGATGACAATTCTGATATCTGATTATTGTTGTAATATATTTCCTTAATTTCAAGTCGGCAGATTCAGAATAACTAAGTATGTTTTCTCGTTTTATTCTCCATTCGCCCCATGATGCATAATTGTCAATATGCAATTGTTTTAATAAGTCCGCATATTTTTTATTTATATAAAATGAATCTGTCGCGACTCTCACTGCAATCAGAGGGAATCTATTTATCATTGATAATAGATTTATCGAAATGTAGGCTAGCATCGAAGATCTTAAATGAGTAAACTGCGGTGAGTCGCCATCAATATAACTCACAATTGTACCTAATTTATTTCCGTCTGATAAATAAGCATTACTTCGACTTATAAATGTGTTTTTTTCCGTTGTATCAGCAATTACAAAATCGAGTTCAACATCGTCTATAATTAATCTTGTACGGTGTCGTTTATAATCGTATGAACTACCTTGTGTAAATTTACTGATTATTTTTCTACCAAGATCTTTTGCAAGTTTCTCATCGCTTTCTTTCCTGCATGTACGTATATTATTAATAATTTTAACAATATCATCTTCGTCAAGATCAGGAAATTCTCTCCTGACATCTTTTGCTATATCGAACTTATCCGGTTCTGGTAACCAAACTTATTTCTGTGGACGATACGATATAATTGCTTCATTTACTTTCAATGATCTTAAAATTCCAGCATCAAGCATGTATCGTAATAGTACTATTGGAACCCAACATTTTTCTGAAAAATGTCTTCCAAACCAAGCATAAGTAATCGGATGGAGATTTTACGTAAACTCGAATGAGTCTATACAGGCGAATTCGGTTAAGTCAAAATTTGGTAAGGGTCAGTTTATCGCAACTCTGGTCATCTCGTGTGATGGATGTCCAAATCTCTTAAAGTATTCAGAACACTCTCCGTATCCAAGAAAACTTCCAGGATAACATGCTGCCATATCAACTGAGATAACGTCGCTATAATCGTATTTAGTATTCCATAATCCACCGTGACCATCTTCAATACAACTTTTCTGGACATCTTCAAGAAATTCCAATCGTGTCGGTTTCCACGAATTTTTCTCCTGAGCAAAGTGATCAGCAACTGATGGAACGGTAAAACAATTATTTAGTAATTGTCCAACCTTGACATCGTCAGAAGTATATTTTAATGCAAGATTTTTCATTTCTCCATGAAGAGATTCTGTACGATAAATATCACCATTATGCCGTACAAACTGATCATGATAATCATATTCTGAACTTTGAAATAACCAAACAGACACAGGGTCAATTTTACTGATATTCCTGATAAAATCAAATATATGACCATTATAAAATTTAACTGTTCTGTCTCGTGGAAATATTGTTACTGCCAAAGTCCATGCGTGTGCGTTATGATCAATAATATCTATCGAAGCTCCTCTTGATTCATATTTCGATTTATACAAAATCTCTCCGGTTAACGTCTTCACTGTTATTGGGAATTTTTATATCTTTCCCAGCTCTGCAACGTCGCTGACAGACGCTCCGGTATCTTTAACTGCTTCTGCCCATGTATTTATTTTTTTACGTCGTACATCTGTTAAACCATTACCACGTATCGCGTTTGTGAAGTGTTCTGTAACCCGTTCAGCTACACAATTTATTCTTGACTATGACAGTTTCATCGGCCTGAGATCATTAACGTCAGGTTTATTATTCAGCGGATATATTGCATAGACAACTGCAGTCACAGGATACCTTCGTTCATAATACGCTTCGTCAATACCAGTCAGTATTCCCGGTTTGGAATTTTTATTTAAGAGGACAATATTATTTCCTGACTGCATGCGGACGGGATCACGTTTGTCGCGGATAATCCAAGTATCGTCGTCTGTCCTTACAGTAAATTTTATTAAAATAAAATATCTTTGAACATCAAGGTGTTTAATAATCTCTCTTCCTCGTCTGTCATTCATTATAGTATTGTCAACATTTCCAACTCTGAATGTTGACCACACATGAGCCGCACCATCGTCGCGAAATTCCTTCTTGGCTTCACGGATACGTTTGGTTATATCTTCAATTGTTAAAGCCAGATCTTGCATTAAAGCACGAAATTTATATTTTGGTAGTCTGTCAAGATCAAATCTAGTTCTAAAAGGTTCAATTGCGGATAATTCCTCCATTATTATAATTTATGACAAATATATCTACTTCTCCTTGTAACAAAGCATGTGTAAATGAATTCTGCGGCTACCATATGCAAAGCATTTAACATGGTTGTCTAAGACCAAAACCGTCTGTGCAGTGTGGTGTTGGAGTCAGAGGAAAAACTCAGTTGTGTGTAAAATGCGGTGGTAAAAAATACAGAGAACTAAAACGATATTATGATAAAAAAAATAATACCCTGACATTATCAGGTAAATCTCTTATAAAAACCGCAGAAGATTATCTCGCTAGATTTTCAAAATAATGATTTAAACAAATAATATTATTATATAAATGGAGCAAAAAGAATTTGTAACGCATCCTATAATTAAAAATTATGAAGCATCTCGTGATGGTGTAATTAGAAATTGCAGATTAAAAAAACCAGTCGGTAACGTCATTAATACTGGTTATCTTAAATTCCGTACTGGGAAAAACGATTATTTATCACATAAATTCATCTACGAGTGTTATTTTTTTTTTTTAATTAATTAAAAACCGATTTGTAATTGATCACATCAATGGTAGTAAACTTGATAACTCTTTAAATAATTTACGAATTGTTACACAAAGTCATAATTGCAAGTTTGGAAAAAATGGCGTTAATAATCATTGCAAGAGCGCAAGAGTTATTAGGTCTGTAAATACAGAGACAGGCCAAGAAATAATATTTAATTCGATAAATACGTCTGCCAGATATTTCGGTATTAACCCTGCTTCAGTGAAACATGTCGCAGATAACATACAAAAATCTACATTTTCAATAAAATATGATCAGCTGATTACGTTTCAGTATATCCCTATTGTGTCAAGATAACTCTATCTTCTGTAGGTGGGTCAATGATACTTAAAATAAAAAACAGAAAAAATAATCTGATTCAGAATAAATAAATATTTTTTTACTGTATATAGTTTGACTCTGTAAATTTTGCCAAGGGTTTCGTTTAGCCATCACCACAGTCAAAGGTCCATCTTCACTGTCGCTGCTCTCAGTGTCACTTGTTTCACTTTTGACAGAATCAAATAACATAATATTTCTCAATTGCATTAGACGATTGTTCACAATCTTTATTCTTTCGTACTCGTGAGACAATTCGGATCTTATTTTTTCGATTGAACGTGCAAGAGGTATAAATAGTTTCACCTGTGTGTCGTCTACCATTGCCAAGCATTCTAACATAGACTGATAAATTAATTTCATGAATCTATAATTGGATGGTAATGTATATTTATTTTCAAATTTTCGTTGTTGTAATGATCCAAAATCACATATAATTTTCTGAGGATTAAGATTATCAGATATCTTTATTCCGTCATGTTTTAATTTTTCAATAGCAGAAATAATATCATTAATATTTTCGTAGTTCATTATATAATAAATATTTCTTTAAAATAAAAATAATAATCATAAATATTACTAAATCAGATTATAATAATAAATGTTTCTAAATCAGATTATAATAATAATAAAAATAATAGTCCCCATAACCCGATGTGAACCCCTAGATTGCCAAACGACATTCTAGCAAGCTCAGAGGGTCAGAGGGGGACTGTTTTTTGAGGATGATTATGATTATATATACATATGATTGTATGATTATGATTATATATGCATATGATTGTATGATTATGATTATATATGAACGGGGGAGCCTTATCTACGTCCAACAGATTTTGTACACTCTCCCCCCCCATAATCAACCCCGGGGAGTGCAAAAGTACACCCATCACGTGATGATATGGTGGGAGAGTGTATTTTGTCTGTTGTGGATGTCGAGGGTTTCTCCGGACCCCCCCCCCCGTCTTAGCGATGTCTTTAATGGCACCCGCAGAAAGATTAAGTTTTATACCTTTATTTGATTTTTTGGCTTCAATGAAGTTTCTGAATTGACGTTCTGTAAGAGATAATTTATTTTGATCACCTGCGCTCTGTTCTTTTTTTAGCGATATTTTTATTCCGCAGTTATCTTTTGATGCTGACTCTAGCCTTTTAATCTGACCAGGAGTCAGGGTAACACTAACGTGATTATATGACATTATAATATCATAAACGATTTAATTACATGTTTTCTACTGGAGCATCAACAACTCTCATTCGTCCATCAACACCTTCAAGTAACATTGATTTATCGCTGAGTATAACGGCAATTGCTCTGTAATTAGGAATAGCTCCAGCATCTCTGTTAACACGAGCTCGAAAATGTATATCTACAACAGATTGTCTGGTTAAATCTAAATGTTCTAGTGAAAAGTAATAAATTGGATATAAGGTTGTAAAATCTAACTCTGATATTTGTAAACCAGAATCAATATTCTGATCACGCCCCATAAATGTCATCAAGCGATGCACGTGCTACATGATTTTGATCAAAATTTAATAATATATCTTCAGCTGGTTATTGATGTCCATTTATTCTCAGTGAAACCTCAGAAACACCAAGTTTGTCAAATATCATTATACTTCGTGTTTGTGAGTTTACTCATGCAGCATCTTGTAATGCAATAAATGTATGTCGCGGTGCAGATACACCTTGCTGAGAAGCTATTTGCCATGTGAATAAACCATTAATTGTACTTTGAACACTATCTGTGGTCATCGTCAACCATGATAACGTTGATTTACCACCTTGACTTATAAAAGATAATAAACGTTCGTCTTCAGATATTGTTGGAGTTAATACTGGCATCCACAATGAAAGTTTTGTCAGCATTATTTCACCAACATCAGCAACAGCGGCAGGTGGCCATATTGCATCATCATCTGTAGCCTTTCATACAAGTACAACTGTGTGCTTGGCTCCAAAAATGACCTTTCTGACATTTCTACAAAATCCAAAGATATGTGAAAGTGGAATCGCACATGAAAATCTTCTACTTCCACCTTTCAGCAATGCTCGACGTGTTGTAAATCCTAGATTAAAATTTGGATTAGAACCATGAACCACCGGCCACACATCAGCGTCAGTGGCGTCGGCGAAGTTTCTTGGTCGTCCAATATACTGTCCAATATCAGCGTGGTCAGAAGTATCTTTCATAAACATCATTGATGGACCAGCTGATCTTGAATAATCGTCGCTGTATCTTGCTAGACCCAATATTGTCGTGGCAAAGTCAACGTCTTTCTGAATTGATTCAATATTTTTTCCGTCAATCATGTACTTAGCGCTATCAAGCAACGCCATAACACCATTATTAACAAAAACAACATTAGCATCAGCGACGTATTCAGTATTATCTGTTTTTAAAATTTCACCTTCGATCTCGATAAATGCTTCAGCGGGTAAGAAATATCTACTTGTATCTTGAACTTGTAATTCAATTCGTCCACGCTGATTTGGCTGTCGTGCGTCGTAAGAATAATATTGATAATCGCGCACAGACTCATCCTTGAGAACTGGTGCGTCCATGTCAAATGCGGGATCAGATATACGTTTGAACATCTTTATTATATTTATTATCGTCTAACACGAAGACCACTTCCAGCTATTAGACTAGCAGTTATGTTGTTTTCTTTTTCTGATAGTGGTGTTATCAGCCAACTCTGCTAGTTTTTGATTAGCAGCTTGATTTATTATTTTAATAATATTTGCGGGCATCACTTCAGTGCTGGCCAGTTTCACTGGTGGCTGAGGTTTTCGTCGTATTAATCGTGCTAGTCTATCCTTGATTGCTGAAAATGCTTTACTAGCAACATCACCAACAGCACCAATACCTTTTTCACGAACAACATCAATAGCTTTCATTCCCAGGTGTTTTGCAATCGGTATTGCTTTTGGGGCTAACCTTCTAAATAGGCCCTGAACAACATCGCCTAGTCCATCTCCGTAGGTCGTTTTATATACTGGTAATCGTGAATTTATTACCCTGACCATAGTCGGTCTACGTTGAGCATTATGTATGATCATCTTATTATAGTCATTGTATCTAATTACATACTTAATCACTGTGGTAATCATCGGCGATTTCATTAATGAGAGACCGATACACATTAATATCCATGATACCGCCTGTAAATAATCGTTTACAAATATCAGCTGCTTCATTAATTATTTCTGGGGAATTATTACGAGCTCGTTTTCCTCCAATGAGGATTTCTAGTCGATTAACATCGGAGAGAACGCTGTTTGGACATGGAGTTATAAGACCACTTCCCTGATTAGTAAAACCGCTTCCAGTTGCACCGGGAGTATATTCATCTTCTTCCCACGGTCCTAATTCTTTTAATTCTTTTTCTTGTATTTCTTCCATTCTTTTTATTTCTTCGTATATTCTTTTTCTTTCTTCCTCTTCTCTTCGAGATCGTAGTTTTTGTTTCATTATATCAGATGGGTATGGTGGTCCTCTTGATTGTTGAAGCGTTTGTTCTGTAATTTGTGTTGATTTTAATGGTGGTAGTAAAATCGGTGTAATTTCTTTTTGTTCTTCCGCAGGTTCTCTACGTTCTTCTGGTTCTACTGTTTTAGGCAGTGTTGTTTTTCTTGTATATTTTCGTTTCGGTCTTGCTGCTTCTTCTTGTTTTTTAAGGTTTTTTTTCTTGCCTTTCTTGTCTTTTTTGTTCTTCATTTTGTTTTCTTTCTTGTCTTTTTGATTGGATTAAATAATCAATTTCATTAGCATAATATTGATATAATGTATCATTAGCTTTAACTCTTTCAATATTATAATGTATGCGATATAATGCTTTTTGCCAATTTTCACGAGTTTTAATATCATCAGCATGCTCAGGTTTCATTAATTTATCTCTTCGATCAAAACTATCCTCAGCAAACGCAGCTAATTGTCGTAAGTCTTTAATGTTATTCTTAATTACCTTAACAGTATTTTCATTAAATTTATTTAACAGTTCAGCATTAGCTGTTATAGGATCTTTTAGTTTTGGTTTAGGGCCTGGTGCTTCAGCGCCTTCAGGTATAAGTATTTGCTATATCAGCTGGAAGTCCCGGTAAAATCCTTTTTGTTTGTTTTGTTCTTTCTGCTATTTTTCCAGTTGCTTCAGCAGTTTTTTTCTAATACAGGAAGAAGGCCTTTAGTTGTTTCTGTGATATGTTTAAATAATTGTTTTGTATCCTCTGCAAATTCAACTTGAGATTCCTGACGTGATTGTAGTTGTTGCTTAACAGAATCAAGAACAGGTAAATATTTTTTAATTGCTTCTAGTCGCTCTCGAGCTAATCTAGCTGAGTGTGGTTCTTCAGTCATTATTGATATAATAATGATTTAATTACAGCAGCAGAGGAGGTGAACGACCAATATTGAGTGACCCGGCGAGTAAACGAAACACACCATTAAATAAAAACAAAGAGTCGGAGATAAAGTAACGAGATAAGGTAACCCAATTAGAGAAAATCTCATGATCAGTTAGAGGCTTTGGTTTAGCGTTATTGACCTTATTTTCAGCCTTCGTAGGAACCTTTAGTTTTTATACAAATATCAATTCAGACAAGTGGTCTGTTCACCTCCTCTGCTGCTACCCCTATATCAGAATTTACGAACAGCCTAAAATGCTTATGGCACTCGTAATATTTGTGCAGGGACGAACATTTGTTAAGGCTGTAATTGACTACAGTATACATCCATTACAATTAAACCATTCTGACAAATCATCAGCACCATCACTCACACGTTGTTACATACCACACAGTTTTCACAGCCACGTGTCTATGAACCATCGTCAAAAATACCACACTCACCCGACCTTCCACGTGCCACTAACTACGCAACCATAATAGTTATATGGGGCACTTAAGGGATGAATGGAGTTTAACGTTAAGTGGTTAGTAGGCATTTGAATGCTATACGGGAATTCCTATGTTAAAATTGCCCATAGTTTTGATATGCGGGTAGCACGTGATCCACAGCAAATGTAATATAATTTTTTTTCACAATCTAACACACACCCCGACTATGTAACAAAAACATTAGGAGTGTTTATGCACATATTATAATAAAAAACACACAAATATAACATCACACAAGAGGGAGTATGATGTAAGAGACTATGAAATATACACACACTCACACATACAAGCCAGTAGTATGAGTGTTTATAAACACACAATACCCTCACAAATACATGCTATATTATCATACTGGGGATGGGATTTTAAGTTTAAGTTGTCAGCATAGACATACACAAATATCAAAAAGCATACAAACACAAATGGCGATACATTTAGGTAGTATTTTTCTTTCGTAGAAATTTGTGTGACTCTCTAAGATAACGTACCACAGTCTGTACAATATGAAGCCAAGACGTATTTGTGGAGATCATGATCCCATAACAAGGCTGGTTTGCCTCCTTTCCCCAGTCTTCCTTCAACTCCCCATCTGGGGTCCAATCGTTATCTTCGCTCTGTAGCAATTTCTTGCTCCTGGACCCTCGTCTCCTCTGCCTTTGGTGGAGGGTAGCACTCCAACTTTTTCTGAGATGAGAGTCTATCCATGCCTCTGCCAAACACTATTCTATATTTTATTCCTGAATAATAATCAAATCTTTGTCCTTTTATTTCTGACTCGGATGATCGATTTGACATCCATGATAATGTTGTCCGGTCAGGCCTGTAATTCTTACAGCCATACATTTTCTTGTTTAGCTGACATCGTGACTATTGTTTTCTTCACTTGTGGTTTCGGGCTGCGGGTGCAGTTCTGGAAATAAAGACATCTTTATCGCCTATCTTGGTAAGTTATTTTTGTTCCATCTTTTCTTTCTAATAGTCACTTCTCTCGAACTGTCGATTCCAGAGTATTGTAAAATTTCTTTGTATAAGATGACATTTACTGCATTTACTGCTAAATGAAATTCCGCACGAAGTTGGCCCGATTGTATATATTTGACATTCCATTGTCGCTGCCTTGGTCAGGAGTAAAATCATATTCCTACAATGCATTGCCTCCCGCACAATTTTCGTGCAAAATGCTTTGGCTGCTGTTGATACATAACTGTTATATGGCTTTAAACGGTGTCAAGTAAGATTTATTTTCAATTTTCTGAGCAGAGTTTGTTTCAATCTGTCTCGTACATAGCGTATATTCATCTCTACGTCTTTTATCTTGGATCCTTTGACGTGTTAAAACTCGAAAGGATTTTCATCAATGACTCCACGAAGGGCCGTGTTGCTGACGACAGCAGTGAACCAGCCTTTTGAAAGCTTTCTTTGAAAACATGATCTTCAATCTTGGATCGGAATACACTTCCACTCGTCGTAAAGGATACATTGCCGTCTTTCTATAGAGTTTGATTGATTGATGTTGTTTCTTACCTTAGGTGAGACTTTAACAAAGCGGAAGTTAACCTCTCGATTTCTTCGACCCTCGTCTTGTTCTCATTAACATTTGCCATCAAAAATTAAACAGTATTATTTCGATACATCTTAGGTATACATCCACTCCATTCAACAAATACTTGTCTTGCAAGAACATGTGCAAATGTAAATGAGCCATCATTTCTAAACTGCGTCTTTGTTTGATTGTCTTTTCGCGGTAGTTAAACCCATCAATATGAGGAGCATCATCCACAGTCAATCATGGGTCGTTAAACTATCGCAAAGTGTCAGGATTCCAAGTTATGGAGGCATCCATGTGTGTGTTCTTAACTTCTATTCTGTAAGTCAAGAAGTTTACTAGGCACATGCCGTAAGGATATGTGTCCATGCCGCTGCTCAGCAGATTGTTATTCATGCACATGTCCACATCGCCTAGCAAGAAATACATAAAATTGTTGATGTGAGCTACGAAGGCATGGTATTTTGGATTTCTGTTGTCCCCTTTGAAAACTTTGACTTTCAGGTACAAGTAACCGTTATCCAAATCAATGTCATCTTCAGTTTGTCCTTTGGTTCCAAATTTGAAAGGTGCTGAGGTATTCAAAGACGACACAAGATGACTTCTATCCACTGGGAGTCTAAACTTTTCTTCATCGTCAAATCGCTGCGTAAATGCGCATGGGGGTGTGTGGTTGTATGGCATCTTAATAGGCATAATTCAGTCTCGAAGTTCCTAACGTTTTGGCTAACACTTGAACTTGAGACTTGTGGAATTTGAAACAATACCACCTAATGGGCATTGAGACTAATGATGTGATGTGCATTACTTTGTCGAAATAAAGTCTGAGCAATGTAAATAATGTTAGAAGCACGATTATACCTTTTTCCATGTATCTCCACTACTACTACTCTCATGAATTTTCGTAGCATGTAGACAAACCTGGACCAATTTTCTCTTCCCACCGAGGTTAATAATTTATTTTTATCACTATTCTCAATTCTTGTAATACAATTTGCCTTTCATGCACAAATGAAGCTTGGATAGTTATGTCTTTGATACTTATACTGTTCATAAATTTTTAACAAAGAATTTGATAGTAAACAAACTTTGGGAAAGTAGTCATTAACACACAACACGTTGCCCAAAATGAAATCGTATGTGGAAACAATTCTAGCAAATTTAGTTGGTAATCCTCTATGTCTTGAACGCTGTCATTGACTTCTTTCAATCGAAGTGGTTGCAAAACTCAGTAATAATATCGTGGCGTGGAAATCTTATATACTAGTCCTTCGCATAAGTTTCTTTCTGCTTGAGGAAATACTCCCACTTCCTACAAACAGTACATACCGGTATAAAATGGAAAAGAACTGTTTCAGTCAGAACAGCATTGACGAAGCCTGTGTAGCATTCGCACCTTGTGTGGTAGATGTCGTGGCATCGAAATAGTTCTTCTGAGTCCTGGGTAGTTGGCCAAAGTATGACACTTTGACCGCTTTCAGTTAATCAACCCTAATTGAATTGTTTTCATTTCGTTATTATTCTGTGATAGCAAAATGCCAAACTTGAATATACTTTTAATATTTGGTATCAGCGATCGAAAGCACGAAACAATTCAACACTCACCCATGTTTCTCTCAATACGCATTCTTCATCCATGTGACAACAAGATTAAGTTTTATTAGATGATTCAGCTCACGTGCGGCATAAATGAATAATCAGTTTCCCATGACAATGATGTGGCAGCATAGGATGATAGACGTTCGTCGGAGAGAAGATTTTGTATTTGAGCAAACCTCAATATTAAGGAATGAGCTCCACGTCAATGTGTTCAGTAAACATTTCAGGATGACCAGTAGGAAACCGAACATATTTGTGCGCCGTAGGATGAAAATAACACACATCGATTTAATTAATTTCTTCTTTTTGGGATTCGTCGACGTTGTACAGAAATGGTGTCGCATTGGTTTAATTTCCAGACAAACTGTAGCAAGGATTCAATTTTCTATATTCACCACGTCATAACGTTCGGTAATACATAAAAATTCTGGATCGGTTTTGAAACGTGGGTCATAATCGTACTACCACAATTGTATCTATAGGGACGTTTGATTTTCTAAACTTTGTTGTAGTTGGTATGTTCACTCGTGCAACTCGTCCAAGGTGAACTGAGAGAAAGGACTTTTCAGGTATTTTGAGGGCAATACACGAGTCATCTGTGAAATAACATCCGGGAACTTTAAAGGCGATATGGTGGTTTAAAAATCCACCCATCTACAGAAATGCTAGTAATTTTCTTTTCTCCACTTTTCCTAGCATGTTGTACGATTAGTCTTCACTCTGACACAAATATTGGAGCCATAACACTTTTTCCATAGATTATTCCATACGCTGTACCAACGACAAGCTTCATTCAAAGGATAGGCACCTTTGCGATTCAGAAATAATTGTCGAAATTTTGTACAACATCGTCGTAAAATATTAAAGAAAGATCATCAATATGTCGACATTTTTTCTTGAAAGTCAAAAGCGTTTAAAGACTGAGCGTGGTAGCAGGAGTAGAATACTTTTTCCGTGTGCATTCCGCCACGTTCGCAATAACTACCCTTTGGCAATGGTGGGAACACAACGTGTTGATTAGCTTTTGAATTCAAAAAGTGTGGAAAATACCCTTTGGCTATTTTTATAATTCCTATGGTATTAATGTCTTCTGCTCAAAGCCATGGCAAATTAGCTCCTGGTATCATTAAACTGTACTTTTTCACATACATGTAAATGAGTTTAACTCTATGGTGACTGTTTAACATTCGATGCCTTGTTTGAATACTACTTGAAAAGAAATTATTCTTCGTATCCTGAAAACTTGTAACCTATGACTTTAGCATTTCGATGACAGTCCCCGTAACGTGTCATGTCCACTTCGCTTCAATTGTCATCAATAGGGTTTAAATCCGTTCAACAAAATCAGAAAGATTACAAGAGCCTCAAAAGATCTATTTACGTCTTGGTGGAATCTTATTATGATTGGGACAATAAAAAATACAGGTTCTCGTATACACTTGTTATATCCATGATTAGCAGCGCATAAATTAGGGACCTGATTTACAATCTCATGTGCACATTCAAATTAACAAAAAACAAAATTAAAAAAAAACAAAACCATAAATCTTTCTTGTTCTGATCGCTTTATAAGTCTTCATCGTGTTCATTGTTGTTATATCAATGTTGCATGGATGTTCGATGTCACACAAACGACCTATTATCTTTCCTGTCCAAAGGTGTTCCTGTGGGTTGTTCGACCCACACGATAGGACAGTCTAAGAACATTTAATGTTGTGAGTTGTCAATCCAGACAATACCATGTTTGGTACTGAGTATTTCATTCACCAATAAAACGTGTGTGAGTCCGCTACCTCTAGGGGGTGAAATGTCTGTAACATCGAGAATGACGTTTCCATCGGTCATGTTAAACGTGTCATTGGATTGCTGAAATTGCTGAATTTTGTTGACAACTTTGGTTGATGTCAAGTTTGGCAGTATGCTAAATTGATGGTCATCTTCAGTTTGGCACTGCCGTTTCAATGTTTCTAACAAAGAATCCCACAAAACCCTTCAATGAAACCTGATAATTTTTCTTGTGTCACTTGAGTAGTGAACGAGTACGTGTAAGCCGATGTTGTAAATTTTCTAGAAGTCACATTTTTATGTCTCTCGAACGTGAAACAAAATCTTCAGGAGCTACTGAATGACTTTCTTTATTGCTTGATCTTTTCTCTCTTTTGGCTTGTGGTAGAGGCAGTTGGTGTTAGTTCAGGCTCATTCAGGTCACCTTCCAAATCACTGACATGCACTTTGTTAACTATTCGCGTAGCATAAGAGGCGACATGGAAAGTCTCTGCTTCTTCTGGTTTCTTCTCAACTTGTTTCTAACTCTGACTTAGATTCTCACACACTCTCTATGTGTGTGTATGTAGAGAGAGAGAGAGAGAGAGAGAGAGAGAGAGAGAGAGAGAGAGAGAGAGAGAGAGAGCTTTCAGACCATATTAATTATGTTATCGTTTGCAGTGCTTACTCAGCCAATTATTAGCGTCATCGTCAGCAGTGTGGGTGCTAAGCCTGCATTCCATGGGGGAACCTTTGTTAGTGGACAGCAACAGGGAGAGTTAGTGGCCTTACTCCATCGGACAAGGTTGACTGTACAACTACCCTGTCCGAAAGTGGTTCAGCGTGGTCCACAGATGACGTGGAAGTTTGAAGTCAGGAGGGCGACGTATGGCTTAGCTATGAGGGAACGGTTTACAACATCTGTTGACGACCACTCTACACTCCATACCGAAACAGCTGCCATATCCTCTGTCAATGAACCTTACCAGATTGGGCCTCTCGAAATCAAGCTATGAAGGAGATTGAACAGTCAAAACTGGGAGCCCTTTTCCTCCGAGATTTAGAGAAAGTCATTTGAAAGGACGTTAGCACGATACAAAATGACTACGGATTACTCCACCCGAGACAGGAGTGAAGACTCTTGCTATGTCCGCCAGTAAAAAGACATTTGGAAGGACTGGAGAAAAGAGAGACAAAGGAACAGATATCTGTTATTATTGTCAAGAGAAAGGATATAGGTCTTCCAAACGTCAAAAGAAGAAACATAACACGCAGAAGGATCATTCAGAAATAGCAGAAGACAAACCCCTACCAGTAAAGAAATTTAATAAGGCCAGACCAAAAGAAGACACTGAAGGAGAAGAGGCACTGTAAATAAAAAACTCGCAAAATAATAGGCAGAGAAAGAAAGAAAGAAAGAAAGAAAGAAAGAAAGAAAGAAAGAAAGAGAGAGAGAGAGAGAGAGA
>JAECUM010069427.1:0-16154 GCA_016617855.1 Megalonaias nervosa
AAAAAATGGTAATAACAGCTGCCTCGCTTTGTGCTCAGCATTAAGAGATTAGTGTTAGGACTGGTCGGCCTGGTGTCAGGATAATGTGTCTGGGTGAGATATCATGCTACATGTCTGCGGCATGATGCCCCAGTGCTAGACATCACTATAAACTGCCACACTGCAGACATCGTAGCGATATGACTGAAAATTTTTTAAAGCTACGTTAAAAAATTCAAATCACATCACATCCTTTTAAATTTTCATTTTGTATTCAAGACATATAAATTATTTGTTGAATTTAACAAATTTGTTGGTTTTCACTTTTTCTGCTACTTAGTTTAAGATCACATAGTCGTTAGAGTATATAACATTTTGTGTAAACAACTGCAAAACATGGAAATATTTTGTTAAATTGTTCTTATCGTTTGAAATTTAAAACCTATATGAACTGTTATCGAATTAACTGGTTGGAAGGATTTACTTCCTGGTTAGAAATGTGACAAGTGCGTACAAATTATCATAGCTCATATTTAATGATAGGGCCTCCATGGCTTTATACGCTACATAAGGCTTGAAAGTTGCGTAACAACAGTTCAGTTTAAATATGATCCAATGTGTTTTGTCTCTTTGAAATTGACCTTGATCTTTTTACTGTATTGAAATTGACCTTGATCTTTTTACTGTATTGAAATTGACCTTGATCTTTTAACTGTATTGAAAGTGACATTGATCTTTTTACTGTATCGTTATATACCTGCTATTTTACTTAAAAGTTCCGTCTTAGTTTTAGAAAGGTTTGCCTAAAACACTGCAACTGTTGTGTTCTATCAATACATGAGACAACCTTGGAACTAGATCCGTCTAGATTCTTATCAGTCATTAGCCCTGAAAGCACCGTGTCATATTTCAACATTAAATCTCTCCAGTTGTACGCACTTTTCCTTGAAATGTGGCTTGTACTGATTTGGAACATTAACTACGTGTAACGCCAGGACTGTTCAAGTTTGACTATGCATTAATACGAGTACACACAAATACTTACATGGGATTCCTTTATATATAGTTTCATTTTTCCCAGTCATTTGAACAAGAATTTGAATTGGTTACGATCAAATCATGAGACGCAGAATAATATAACGTATAATTTCATAACGCCAAACATGAACTATTGTTGTATTCATGCGACATTCTTTTGTGATTTGACAATATTTGTAAAGCAATTTTGAATTTATTGTTCTTTTATTTATTTCGTGTGACTCGTTATTGTTTGATATCTAGCTGTATTTATAACAATTAATTTTCATAACTTAGAGCATTCATGAAATTAAGAAGCCTGAAAATGGATTGCACTTTTTGTACGAACCACGTTCTCTTTGTTTCTAAGTCCTTTCATTCACTGTGTGATAATTTTCGAGATTCATGACTTCAATATTCCTGTAACATGTGTTATTCGAATGTTTCATATAACTGTAAGCATTGTGCTAAGCCTTTGTAACAAGCATTTGGATTGATTGAAATTGAATCATATCACGTGCAAACGATAAATATTTAGCACCTATCACCCGAAGGAAGCTGTTTATGTATTTATGCGTCCTTTTATGCGCATTTGGTCAATATTTGAAACAATAGAAAAAATGAAGTTTTGTTACCTTTTCTTAAGATACGTTGTTATGATAAGGAATTCAAAAGCAGATAAAAAAGATTACCCGTCGTGGAATTTGTTGTTGTTTCTTGTAGATAGTGGGCACAAATTGATGAAAAGTCTGTTCGGGAATTTGCACGGCATTGGACTGAACCTGATAAACATTGTTGATTATTTTGTTTCTAGTTTAGCCGGCTTAGTAATTAAATTCTCTCATATTACATTTATACTGAGTAATACACACATACAGAGTATTATAATGCACACATAATGAGTATTTTACTGCACACATATTGAATATTATCATACACACATAATGAATATTATACTACACACATATTGAGTATTATCGTACACACATAATGAATATTATACTACACACATAGAGTATTATCATACACACATAATGTATATTATACTGTTACAAGCCAGGGGTCTTTGCTTGACCGAGCGGTGTCAAACCCTGGCGCGATTCCCGCTAGAAGTCATATGTTTACCCCAAATTTCCAAAGACTTCTATACAGCTTCAGTTGTAAGTTACAAAGCCAGACGTGTCCATTCTATCCATAAATTTTACTCTAATCAATGTAAAACCACAGATTTCCCAACTTGCCAAATATCTATCAACCGCACGTTTGTATAGTTTCCCTTCATCAACTTTCCGTACCGTCAGCAGTTCACGCCGTAGAAACTCTACAAATATCCCCTACCACAGGGAACTGTTTTAACTACGCCACCTTAGGCCAGTCAATCCATGGTTCCAAGGCACATTACGCCAATACAACTACATCACATTTGCCACCATGGCGACATAAACGGTATCGGCAGAGTCCCTTCTCATTTTATTCCATTGTGTAATTTACCGGTTTCCTACCATAAATACTGCCACTGCAGTCACAATACCAAGGTACACTACTAGATTTTATTAAGGACTACATTATGACAGGGACAGTCATGCGGTTTGGGTCTAATTCGCTACTCACTGACCATGGCATCATGGAAACTCACTAACACCTTCTCTCCGTGACGTTTGCTCCTAATAATTGGCTAATTATTTCGGGCTACGGAATATTTCCATTGCACCGAATTCCAATAATCAAACAAGTAAAATCACACAAATCTAAGAATTCCTTAAACGGGGCGCTATAACCAAATCCGCACCTCCAAAATTTATTACAATACTACACACATATTGAGTATTATCATACACACATAATGAATATTATACTACACACATATTGAGTATTATCATACACACATAATGAATATTATACTACACACATACAAAGTATTATAATACACGCACACTGAGTATTACAATACACACATGCTATCATAATACACGCACACTGCGTGTATCATACACACATGCTGAGCATTATAATACACACGCATACTGAATATCATAATACACACATACTGAATATCATAATACACACATTCTGAGTATTATTATACACACATGCTGAGTATTACAGTATACACATAATGACTATTACAATACACACATACTGAGTATTATAATGCACACATAATGAGTATTAAAATACACCCATACTGATTATTATCATACACACATACTGAACATTATAATACACACATAATGAGTATTATCATACACATATGCTGAGTATTATAATGCACACATAATGAGTATTACAATACACCCATACAAAGTATTATCATACACACATACTGAACATTATAATACACACATGATGGAAATTATGAAACACACATAGTGATTATTATAATACACACATACTGCGTATAATGATACACACATAATGTAAATTATAACACACATAACGAGATTCATAATACACACATAATGAGTATTATAATACACGCATAATGAGAATTATAATGCACATGTAATGAGTATTATTATACACACATAACGAGAATCATAATTCACACATAATGAGTATTATAATACATACATAATGAGAATCATAATACACACATAATGAGTATTATAATACACACATAATGAGTATTATTATACACACATAATGAGAACCATAATACACTTATAATGAGTATTATAATACACACATACTGAGTATTACAATACACACATACTAAGTATTATCATACATACATACTGAGCACTATAATACACACATAATGAGTATTATAATACACACACAACGAGAATCATAATTCACACATAATGAGTGTTATAATACACACATACTGAGTATTACAATACACACATACTAAGTATTATCATACATACATACTGAGCATTATAATACACATATAATGAGAATTATAATACACACATAGTAAGTATTATAATACACAACGAGAATCATAATTCACACATAATGAGTGTTATAATACACACATAATGAGTATCAGATAAGAATTAAATCACTACGCATGTCAGCGGCTATGTTCCATCCTATTATGGGGATGTGTGCATGATCGAGGGAGTATGGGGATTTTGTGCATGCAGGCAAGACGACTGGAGCTGTCACCTCGCAGACCCATGTTCGAATCTCAATAGGGACGAGTTAAAAAATCTCTAACATATATGGCAATATTATATCAATTTACTGGGACAACATATAATAAACAGCCGTCCTTCGCTTGCTTTGTATGATGCTTTCTCTATTCCTATTTGTGACTGTATATATTCTTGGCGATACCGTGGGTCATTCAAATACATTATAATTAAACATTCATATCATCATTTCAATTTCCTCTTGCAATAACATATAAATTATATATGCTACACATATTCTTTTACTTTAATTTTCCTTTCTGTGCCAATTCTCCGTGATTTTTATAACATGTCCATGGATCTCACATTATTACATTACATACAAACTTTGTACCTCTCTTTCAACCCGTAGCCGCTCAGATTCTGTTTGGAATAGAAAAGTTGTATCTTATTTACATCAAAGATTCAAATGAGTACTTGGAACACTTTGGTCACGCTCAGGTTTATCTTCTTGGCATCGGAGACGGTTGATGAATGTTCTGGGTTAGACATCAAAATTCCTGGTGTCATTATTAAGTAATGTACGTTTATACGGGCTGTATTGGACTATATATACATCGACGTAGTAAGATCTGATACAGAAACAGTGTGTTTTGAATGCGTTACAGTGATGATGGAGTGGTTAACTAAGTTTCTTTCAACTGAAATGGGAATCGGTGTTTCAGTTGCAAACATGTTTCATCTAATATCTGTATGGGAATGAAAAACGTATTGTATGTAGCAAATATTGTAATATATATATATATATATATATATATATATATATATATATATATATATATATATATATATATATATATATGATGGGATGGCCTTAGGCCGATTGGTATGGAAGGGGATTACCGCAATAATTCTGTGCATGTATTTTCTAATCTTCCTTGATGCATTATTGTAAATGGCTGCCTGCAAGTGCTACTTTCATAATTCTATCCATGTATATCGTATTCTTCATTGATGCAAATTGTACGTGGCAGTTTCCAAGTGCATCTTTCCTTCTGCATTATTGTGAATGGCTGCTTGTAAGTGCTACATATATAATTCATCATGAATTTTCTATTCTTAATTGATGCAAGCTGTTTGCACGTGCTATGCTTGGATTTACTTTCCTTCTCGTCATTGTATCTTGCAATTTGTCAACTACTGAAATGATTCTTTAGTTTGTCGTATGGCAAATGCTATGTCAGTTATTACAAGTTTTAATATTCTGTTTATAATCTTGCTATATTACAAGTTACACAGATTACACCTTCTAAAATCATGATTATAATGTAGCATCAAGCACGTTGCAAGTTAGCATCACGGAAGTTTGCATAAAATAATGCCTCATTATGACAACAGATGGCGCTGTGACACTTCAATTTCTTACAATATGACTGCTCCCCTGACCCTAACAAGAGGTTATACCACTTTAAGGCATGTTTGGGGCGTCTTATTTAAAATATCATTCGAATTATATTACCGCATTATAGTCAGCTGAAGAGAGGTGGCCTTGCAAGAAGCACAAAACAAATTAAATATATCAATTTGTATACAATTAGATGTATTTACACAAAGTTGTATTTCCGCTGACCCTTCCCAACCCATTGTTATTTGGACATTTTCTGGGTGTAATTTACCGCTACCGCAAAGTGCAGAATAGGGTAGCCGCTTACAAGCAAGATTTAAGGTCCTAATTTGTCTATATATTCTCAATGTTATCAATTACGAGCATGTTTATTATTTTAGAGTGCAGTGCAAATCCTGCTTTTTGTATCAGTAAAGACCTCATAAGGTTTCAGCAAATTTCAGATAACTGCACCTTAAGGCCATACTTTCTCTTTCTTGTTTATTCACGAGAGAGAGAGAGAGAGAGAGAGAGAGAGAGAGAGAGTACATTACAGAGATGAGGATTCTGTTTATTCTCTCATCCCTATGAAATTAATTTTTTCTGTTAATCTGCAGTTTACAGTGGCAGTTTAATTATATATATATATATATATATATATATATATATATATATATATATATATATATATATATATATATATAACTAAACTGCCATATCTCATAAATCCAATTTAAGTTAATATTGTCATGACATATAAAATATCTGCTCAATACAACTATGCAATAAAGCCAAATAAATAAATAAAAACTATATACAGTCCTGTGTTTCACTTTTCATAGGAAATATTAGAGATTTATTATTTTTAATTGGTTTGATAATGGTAAGATTTACAATAAATAAAAGTAAAATCTCCTGTAACATTATGTCTTTTGTCTCTGATTATTTACACTTTTAGAGATAAAAGTTTTACAGGATGCAAACCAGTTTTAAAGCTGTTTTTTAATATAAATATATTCAAAGCTTGGGGTTCTGTACATTAACAATGCAAATTAAGTATTGGAAAACAATCGTACACTAAATCTAATACTTCTAATAGCAAGTAAACATTTTTATCATGATACGAATATGATTTTCCACAATTTGATTATTTCGGCTTTTGCGACAAAATATATTCCATAATGAAGATTGTGATAAGAATAAGAAAACCTTTAGGAATGTCTAATTTTTTATTTAATGTCATTTTGCCTATAAACCTTTTGATGTGCTATTGATGTTGCTATGAAATATTTTATTTTCTTAAGAACTTGTGTACAATAGTATCACAGGAAAACATGAAAAACGTATTGTATGTAGCAAATATATATATATATATATATATATATATATATATATATATATATATATATATATATATATATATATATATATATATATATATATATATATATATATATATATATATATAATACCTTAGGCTGATTGGACCAATTTGTCCCATTCGGGCCTCGCGCTCACTGGGGCCCCGGGCGTTAATAATTTTTACAAATATATCTATAGAGACAAAGTAATTTTAAAGCGAATAAGAAAATTTTAAGTTCAATATCATATAAAACTTGTTTAAGGTTTATTTCCAAATGTCGTGATCACAGTGGGTCCCGCGCGTAAATCCAGGGGGCCCTGCCAAAACGATCCAAATCGGGCCCCGCGTTTGCATGTATGGGAATTGTATGTAGCTAAAGTATGTACGGGAATGAGAAACGTATTGTATATAGCTAATATATGCATGGGAATGAGAAACTGATAATTACACATTCCAAATCTTTACAAAACCTCGTATTTATTTAATTATCATTACTTTCCATGTATTTATTTAATTATCTATACTTTACGTTGAATTTTAGAAGGGAAAAAGGTCAGTAAAGAATTCATTTGAGAAATATAGAAATTTAATGTGGGCGGAAATAAATAAAATAAGAGCATTTCCTCAAGATATTTCCTTCTGAAATTCAGTTTTTGGCCATAATATAGTTTCTTCTCGATGATGACGTATCACTTAACCACCACCAAACTGAATATAGTACAAACAACACCGTAACCTGACTACAGTGGGTTCTTTCTCTGTGTGGAAGCAACATTTAGTTTTTGCTTGCAATATATAAAGATACTGCAGGTCTACAATATGTAGGCAATACAATATGCATAATCTGAAATGTGCCTTGGATCGATAGCATAGTAACATATTCGCAACTTGGAAAGAACATTTTAAAAAAGGAGAAATAAAAAAACTTTTCAAAATCTACTACTATTCTTCTTTAATATAATAGTTTCATTATTGGCATGAATATAATATGCTCCAAGAAAATTGTAACTATGAGATTATTTCTCAGACATGGAATAAGTTCGATCAACAAGTTGTTCTTAGCGCTGTTGACTTCGGATTTGACCCGCTGAAGCATACGTGGAAAGCAGCATCACCCTAAGGCAAGAACAATGTGTCGTAACTGTTCCAAGCAGTGGTCAGTTCCCGGTGATGTAGATTTTGCTATACGGTTGGGTTTATGCTAGTTCCACACAAATGTCAGTAATTAAAACCCAAGTTCAATAGCGGATGAACACAGGTGTTATGATCATACAGGGATTAATACATCAGCAGGTCAAATCTGAGGTCAACATCCACTGAATACACACGTGTTCTGTTCTGATAGGAATTATTACTAAACATTGAGTTTCCTACAGGATTTGACGCCATAGGTCAATAGCAGATGATTGTACTTACCGTCTGGATACAAAGGACAGCCGAAATAAATTTTTTAGTTAGTAGCGAACGCCCTATAATCCGACTGTATAACTAATCTGATGCATCAGCACGAACCTTATTTCCATAGAGATGTTCTCCGTCACCAGTCATGTCGGAAAAAAGACAGACAACTTAACTTGTTGTTCTCCTAGTAGTTATTAGCGCATAGCGAATACTAACCTAATAAGATCTGACAATTATTTTGGACAAGAATTAAAACAGATGTAACACAATAATGAATTTACTTACCAGACTTCCCCACGCCGAGCTGACCCACCAGGGCAATATTATACTCCGGTATTGTACCATTTTTCTGGAACGGTTTTCTTCCACTCATAACGGTATTTCCTTTTGAAAGAGTACTTAGCAAATGTTTATGTAAATAATTACCAATTCGTCAGTGCACCATAATCAATTTTACGCATCGTAGTATTGTGAATTATCGATAATGAATAGTAGTTTTCTTATTTCCTTTAAAACAAAAAGTCAGTTATTCATACAACGAATGAGACGACAACGTATATACAACTGTACGCTCTTCTTTCTGAATGTGACGGCTCGATGCGTTTACACTGTACAATCTTCTTCACAAGAACATTTTGCAAATACCGACTCCGATTCGTAAACAGCTAAATATATCTATCATCAAGCTTCCGTTGATGATTTTCTTTGGCTATCTCTTCTTTCTGCGCCTGTTTGCTTTAGTACAAATATCCTTCTATAATACGGTAACGATGGAATCACATGGCCAATTATAAATCCATCTGTTGTGAGCTTTATATGTCCCGAGAAATCCTACAATATGGTTCCTATCCTGACAAACACAGCGGCAATGAAACTGTCTACAGCGTGTACAGAGTGCTCGCATCATATCCTGGAGGCAAAATGTGCGAAGGTATATGTAGCAACATGGTATATTCAGCGGAAAACGGCCCGAATCGTAGCAGGGAGAAAAGCATTTGGCATGCTGAGATCAACGTAGCAACAGATCAATTTCAATTGGAGTTTTCAAAATCCAGTTTGGTAATCTTACTTTGAGAAATTACTCACTATAAGAAACCCTTGTAACCTAAACAACTTTTGAAAAAAAATTTCAGAAGCGTAATTTGTTTTCTATTATTGTTTTTAATTTATGAAGCTTACCTAACGGAATGGCACGAGTGATTTAGCATGATGCTGAGTCGAAAAGTCATAATAACCCGTTTTAAGAATATTATAGGATCTTTTCTGCAAATTTCTCAGAACATGCAAATGCATAAATAGAACAACGAAACAACTTTGACTAATGCTTGAATTAAATGAACAAGTCAGTAAATAAATAAAAGTATGTAATGCTTAAACACATGGTAGACAACGGCGCATGGATGCAAATGCGAAAATTTCCATGATTTCACGTGGTATTTTGATTGTTGTCCTCTATGTACGCAAAATTGCCAAGTCGGAACAGGAATTTTCAACGTGTCACGTTACTGTAGCTATCATCGCTACTAATGTTTCACTGTACACACAAATGGAGCTATGTTTGTGACTTTTTTTGTGAGAGCGCTCTACAGATACTACGAACTTCTGAAAGAGTAAAAATTGTAATGTGAAGTTGTTTGTATTTTCAACATGCAAAAAGGAACTATGTTGGCATACCTATATGTTACATTCATGTACTGTGGCTAAAATTTCTTTTTATATTGTACTTATGGAAATTATATATGATCTATGCACACAGCTAACCACAATGACTGCTTCAATCTGCTCGAAAAATCAGCCTAAATTGTCCGAAGTACACTATCTTTATTAGTTATTAAACTCGGGAAAGTGAATTTTGCATATATAAGGTCGTTTTAAATAGCCAGTATAGCCAGTGAAGAAAACCAGGGAATTTATTTTCTTTTAAAAATTAAAACCTATGCAAAATACAAAAATGTAGAGCGCCACATTAAAACAAATATGAAAATTATTTTCGTATTTTCACATCATCATGTATGATGTTCGCAACAAAACGGTACATTGGTATTGATGTTATGCATGAAGTAAGCTCTTGCTGAAACATTATGCCTTGTGGAAGTATTGTGTTTGCAATGACATTAACTAATTAGAAGTCCCAGAACACAGGAATGAAGTCAACCTAAATTTAAAACTGTTGCATTATGTAAAAGAAACATACAGTAAAAATGTTCTTTTTATTCATTTATAATGAAATTAAAAAATAAATGTTGCCAAAGCAAATTCGCTTCCTTCCATGTTCTAGTGTTAGAAGAATAAGTAAATGTTTAACCTTGATCTTTGATTTCCATGAACCTCGCCTGTTCTGTTCCTTTTCATACTGTAAAATATATTAATGATATCTCAGGAATAATTGTGTCAAGTTTATGGTCCTATCTTTCAGAATAACACTGGTTGCTATGTTGAGAAAATGCAGTGTGCATTTAAAAAAATATAAGGGGGAGGGAGGCTGGAGTGTTTTGATGCTTGCGACTTAAATGTTTCAGCTAAACAATCAATATCATACAGTTATAATACCTATGTGGTCGTTATGGGGGCGCTCTACAGATATTATGAAAAGAGAGTGACAGGTCTACGGTGAATTTGTTTGCGTTTACGACTTGCATAATGGAGAGAATGTTGGCATCTATCTATGGTACATTCTAACCTTATGCAAAATACGAAACTGTAGAGCGACTTCTTTACTGTCCACATTACTGTAGCTATTCTCGCGAACAATACTTTTTTGATATCATATGCTTATCATCTACCTTGTAAAAACATATTTTTATACTTCTTGCACGTTGTAAAATTTTATAATTTTGTACTTCTTGTACGTTGTAAAAATGTGTCATTTGTATGCTTGTACGTTGTGTGTGTGTGTGTGTGTGTGTGTGTGTGTGTGCGTGATTTGTAGTTTTAACACTTTTTCAGTCATATCGCTACGATGTCTGCAGTGGGGCAGATTATAGTGATGTCTAGCACGGGGGCATCATGGCGCAGACATGTATCATAATGTTTCACCCAGTCACATTATCCTGATACCATGCCGACCAATCCAAACACTAACCTCTTAATGCTGAGCGCCAAGCGAGGCAGCTGTTAGTACCATTTTTGTAAGTCTTTGGTATGACTCGGCCGGGGATCGAACCCACGACCTCCCGCATCCAAGGCGGACGCTCAATCCACTAGGCCACCGGAGGGGTGTAAAAATATATCTTTGTTATACTTGTATGTTGTAAAATATATCTTTTTTATACTTCTTGTACATTCTAATAATATATTCTTTTAATATTTCTTGTTTGTTGTGAAAATATATATATTTTTCTTCTTCTTGTACCTTGCATTTACTCTAGTTTCAGGATGGATGTTACTGATCTTCATACCCTTGCCCTACTACGCTCAGGAAGAGGGAGACATCACAGATTGAAATGTTAGGCCCAATGACCGATAACACAAATAGAAATTTTGGGCTTAATGAACAGCAGATTGGCAGAAATGGGTCCGCATTAAGTAGTGTCTGCAACAATGATAGCCTTTCCATGTCAAGACATGACACGCTTTTAAAATAATCTAAACTATCATTATTACATTCAACTGGTATGAAAGAAAATGAAGTAAATCTTCAGACCGACATACCCGAGTCATTTTGGTACAACTCAAAGGCTGTACTTTATATACAAGTTCCAGGTTAGTAGGCATTCATATACAAGTTCCAAGTTAGTAGGCATTCGTATATTAGGGACAAAACTGAAAGAGTGGCATTGATCTAATTTATCAAATTGTTTCTCTCTCTCTTTATTGTTGTGATAAATAAAGCATGCCTGGCATGATTGGTGGCATTGTTGTTCATTTCATACGTGGAAATGATAGCATATGACAACACATGTATAATCATTTTCTCTAGACTATTAAGATTTGTCATGAAATATGCATTTCTTTCCTTCTTCCTCACTATGCTTGGATATCATCTGGCCCCTCCAGCAACCTACCAAAATTAACGCCTAAACCCTATCGGATATCGTCAGGCCCCTCCAGCAACCTACCAAAATTAACGCCTAAACCCTATCGGATATCGTCAGGCCCCTCCAGCAAGACCTACCAAAATTAACGCCTAAACCCTATCGGATATCATCTGGCCCCTCCAGCAACCTACCAAAATTAACGCCTAAACCCTATCGGATATCGTCAGGCCCCTCCAGCAACCTACCAAAATTAACGCCTAAACCCTATCGGATATCGTCAGGCCCCTCCAGAAACCTACCAAAATTAACGCCTAAACCCTATCGGATATCGTCAGGCCCCTCCAGCAACCTACCAAAATTAAAGCCTAAACCCTATCGGATATCGTCAGGCCCCTCCAGCAACCTACCAAAATTAACGCCTAAACCCTATCGGATATCGTCAGGCCCCTCCAGCAACCTACCAAAATTAACGCCTAAACCCTATCGGATATCGTCAGGCCCCTCCAGAAACCTACCAAAATTAACGCCTAAACCCTATCGGATATCGTCAGGCCCATCCAGAAACCTGCCAGAAATAAACACCTACTCCATTAAAATAAAAATGGATGGTTGTTATTTTTATGTTATGCTCCTTACAAATACCATAGTTTATCTCTTAACATCTTGAATTTCAGATCTGAAACTATGTTAATGAAATATTACCCGTCTCCACATCATTTGTCGTCTTGTATCATAAGCGTATATGCGTCTATCTAAATGCAATGTGGAATGATTTATTTCTCATGTATCAAAATTGGCATTAAACATTTGAAGACATCTTTACCATGATAAAGAGTCCTCTTCGTAAAGGTTTGCTTTCCACTGATTTTTCATCTGCTATAAATATATCACAAGATTCCATTGATATGAACATTCTTGTATGCACGCTTCATCTGAACCTAATTATCATAAGCCTAGCATTTATAAATTCACACTGAAGCTAAATCTGCAATGTGGTTTAGATTTACTTTGAGTTAAGCTTGAAAATGGGTTGGCTTGTTTGGTGACTACCTGTCACAGATAGACTAGCATTGGAGATCAAATGCGTAACTTGGGCTGCAAATGAATAGCAGTCTTGGCTTACGTATTTACGTATGTCTGCTACGGAGGTAAATATCTAAAAATCGAGATGGTTGAGGAATGATGAAAAGTATGCTAATTTGTTATAGTACTAGTGAACTTTGTTCATGCATAAGGCACATACTGATTCTTTTAGCTGCCTTGTCACAGGAAAATATTCAAAATAGCTCTTTGCTGTCAAAATGAATGTAAAAAAGAGGGGTTGGTGGCAGTGTTGGTTCAGTATAAAAGCCACCAGTTGTATAAGGAATTAACCCGATTGCCGCAGTCAAAATTTCACATGCATGCTTTCCACAAAAATCATTAGTTTGTTTTTGTTTGTATCTTCAGTGTAAAATTATTCTCATTTTTCTGCAATAGGTCATTGTCGGATGAAAATTCACCAGATAAAATGTCCAGTGATACCTTATTGCTTGTCTCAGCCGTGTTTATCAGCTGGAGGCAAAAACTGAAATGATCTTCATCTGTGTAGCTGGTACAATTCCCCGATGGATCAAAGTGCTGTGTCTAAACCGGCGATGAAAGCCCTAATTCGTAAAAATCGGTACCGTTGGCACAACTGTGAGCTCCTCCGGGGGCATTAATTGCTCACTTTACGGCTTTGCAAATTGTAGAAGATAGGATGCATACTATTTGGTTGAGGGAAAAGTAGTACATTCTTGTGAACTGCTATTGCTCTACCACATTAGGAGATTACGCCCAATCCCGTTTTGTTTCTAATTCCCCGTCACATTAGCGGCAATGCTGATAGTGCTATCGTTGCTCATCCGTCATCTCTCAGTTTGATATTACATGCTTATCATCCAGCTTGTATGTATGTATGTATGTATGTATGTATGTATGTATACATAAATCTAATTAATTGTTCACCTGCCCAAACTAATGTGCTCTTCGTAGATCGACAGTAATTTGCACACACACACACACACACACACACACACACACACACACACACACATATATATATATATATATCATACTTTTGTAAGTTGGAAAATATACGTAGGTTGCAATCCGTTATCTCCCCGTCACATCTTTGTTCAGTTTTGGACTTGGGTCATTTTGAATCAGATGTGTTTAATGAACGCATTTATAGATTGAGCTGTTTCACATAGGAGAGGTATTAGTGCAGTTTATTAGAAAAACAAACAAAGACAGCTATGAAACATAATTTCGGAAAATGTCCTTAACAGGGCAATGAACAGTAAGCACAATAATGAAATATTAGAGATAATTGAATACAACATGTTTACTTGCTTATTGCTTGCTCAACCCAGCCTCACTCATTTTGTATAATATAGCATATCGTTTGAGCTTTTCTCTGATACATTTACGGATATAAAGAGAACCAAACAGTTAACAAGATAATCATCGAATCTATGGATTTTAAGTACATTTATGTATGTTTATAACGCCCGATACATTAAGATGGCTCACTTCATGGTACGAACTTACTATCTCAACCTCAAAACAAGAAAACCTGTTTAAAATCCGATCTTAAGCATGTAGTTTACTAATTCTGTGGGGAATGCTGGTTGCTATCCTTTCCTCCGAGTCTCGAACAAAATAATATTTTATAGATACCATATGAACACTATTTTGTTTTGTCAGTTATTTTTGATCTTGGTATTCTTGTTCAAACGCATGGACAACACATAACCATTGGATAATAAGGCTACTGTGAACTATGTTTGATATTCCTTCGACAGTCTAGAGACAAGGACAACAATGTTACTGTGAACTATGTTTTATATTCTTTTGACAGTCTACAGACAAAGACAGATTACTGTAAATTATGTTTTATTTTCTTTTGACAGTCTTTTCATTGATGTAAGTTTGTAATTATTGTTGAATTTATTCATTTTTAATTCGTACTTCAATTTTTTTTTGTTTGAATTCATAAATAATCCTGTATGTTATGTAATTCATGTATTGTGAGACTGTCATACAATATTTCGTTATACGAATGGGTACATATTTATTTGTTTTGCATGTAATAGAAATAATTAAGATTTCATGAATTTTTTCTGATACAAATTGTGTGAATATGTAAGCTATCTATCCTCATAAATCATCTGTCTCATTTATGCTGAGGATTGATTTTCTATGTCAGTGAATAACTAATTAGTAAGGTAACATAGTTGTTGTTGTTCTTGCTATAGGGTTTAACGCCATTTTTCAACACAATATAGGCTATACATAGCGGCCAGTATAAATGGTGGAGGAAGAACCAGGGAAAAGCCCGGAAACAACCACAGACCCACGAGACGCTACTGGCAAGCTTTCTCGCGTACCCACATTGGCCAAGCTTGAGACTCGAACCAAACAGACAGAGGTGAGATGGCAGTGATCCGTAACGGTGAGCACATTAGACCTCTCGGCCACTCGGGGCCCCAGGTAACGTATTTAAGACAAGGAGTGAAGCCCATTAATTCGTGTGTAACTAAGTTGTGAATTCTCTTCAACCGAAAATCGAGTAATCGACTGGCATAGTTCAGCTGGTCAATTTATAGCCGCAGCAGGACAGTTATAGTAGCTAAGAGGGCTAGTTATGTCATGGACTCAGCAGGAATGCGAGAGCAGCTAGAAAGTCATAAATTCACGTTAATAGGATGTGAGTGTGTATTCGGTTGAGAAATGACATTAGTTAGTTCTGTTCAATTTTGATAGACGATATCTGACGCAAAAGCGGGAATATTGGCCGATATCAGGAGAAGAAAACCCTGAAATTATATTTTTATTTTTTAATGGAAGATAGCTCCGTACCTGTATTGCACAGTTGAAAAAGAACCCAGACTGTAAATATGAGGTTGATGACCCGAGGAGGCTAGTAG
>JAECUM010069428.1:0-10281 GCA_016617855.1 Megalonaias nervosa
TATATATATATATATATATATATATATATATACAGGATGTGTAATATTGGTAAATTACAATGGCTAGACATACATTGAAAGAAATAATCAATTAGACTAAACAGTTGCATTTTACATATTGAATCTTAGGATTATGGGAAACTGGGGTTATTTTCTAATCGGAATCTTGTTTTCTTTATCTTTGGGCTTAGAATAATTTTATTTTCATCTAATACAATTTATGTAACTACTTATTTTAATCTTCGGGTCAGAGCAAACGTACTTATTCAGACTATTTAGTGCTGGAGAGATTTTTTCTTTCTTTTTGTCCAATAATAATAATAATAATAATAATAATAATAAATCCAATCTCAGTCCCCTTAATGAGAATTAAGTGGTTGGTTCCTTTACCCAGTTGATCTTTTACTCCTGCTCTTTATCGGGGATTGTTGACATTGACATGCCTCCCCTAAACAGACTCAGGGCTATTCAACGAAACACTATAAACACTATAAACACTATACCCTCTCCCCACCATCTTTTCAATCAGCAAGGACTATTTTCACGTTGTAAAACACGAGTCAGAGTCAGCAAAAATGCTTAAATTTAAAGTCTTTAAAGATTATTTATTAAAATTGCAATTGTGACTTAAAAATGTATACTTTATTAAGTTTTCTTTAGGGCACAATGTCATGAAAAGCTTGAAAATGCGACTTGTATAAACGTGAAGCGAAGCCCACATCTTCGGTACCACTTTAAAAATTGACTCAGAGTGACTTTGCCAAGTGTTGATTTTCAAACAATGCTAAACTGTATGTCTGCTTGTTAAAATGTTACTTGCAGGAGAATATTATAGAATGTCAGGACTCTCTCTCTCTCTCTCTCTCTCTCTCTCTCTCTCTCTCTCTCTCTCCATATTATTTAAATTTTCGATCGATAAATTTCCCTCGAAGTTGACATAAGAAAACATTATCTTGCAATTTATTTTACCCATGAGTCTCTGCAGATGGTCTGAAAAACAACACCTATAGCCAGCTCCAAAGGTTATAAAACTTATTCAGTTGTCTGTTCTTATTATATAAGCGCAGACCGATTCTAACAAAAATGTCATTTACTATACTTTTGTCATCGTAACCATTACAAGTTAAAATCCAGCGAAGACTTAATTTTTGCCGAAAGTTTTCTCTTATAATCTTTATTTATTGAATGTTACTTTAGTCGCATCTTTTAAATCAATATTGACGTTAAAATGCAATAGATGCGTGGACTCTGTCATGTACATGCCCAGAGACCTTGCATTGTTTACTTCAAAATGCACTGTGCAGTAGCAAGACACGTGTAATGGCATTCGGTGTAAAGGCAAATGCAGCGAAATTGGTTGAACAATAATAGCGTTTCCTTTATGTTAGTAAATAAATTAAATTTATTATTTATGATTTTAATTTGAGTTTTTATTCACTAATTCAGTTCTCCTTTTTGTACCAAATGTTAAATGCAATTTAAATTAGTGTAAAGCTAAGTTTATGGAATTGCAAAATTGTAATTGACAGTGAATATTACGTAAGAAACATTAGTGTATTAATTGATTAAATCAAGAAGCAGATCTGGAATGGGGCAGAGATAGTTCAGATGTATTTGCTCTAGCTTCTGACTTTCTAGGACATAGGTTCAGTCCATGGTTCTGAAATCTATCAGGCTATGTAGTCGTCAGAGCTTGTAGTCGTCCACCTAAGGCCGTAGTCTTCACCGGGGTCTCCAGTGTCAGCCATCTCCAAGAACACATTACGGCAGCATGGAGAGTGTCTCCAGTAGGTTGACAGATCGTAAGTATACAATCGACGTTAAATTAACGATGCTTAAATCTTTAACGTCAGGCCCCGCTGCTACTGTAGCTGTTCTAGCTACCACAGATGTTTCGAATTTAATTAAGATGACGACGATGACAATGATGGCGATTAAAATGACAATGAAGAAATGAAGACGAAAATTTAAATGTTTTTACTAATGACATATACACTTCTCATTTTCAGACCATAATAAAATGGAAAGAGTTAATACAATCGTGGTGAGTGCCATCCTATTAATGAGGATTTACGGAACAACAGGACAAAATCTTAAAAGTGCAGAATTGCCAGGGGACGTAACCGTGGCGGGAATGTTTGAAATCTACAAGCGTTCTAACGGGAAATGCGGAGACATTCTTCCTTCATCGGTTATGGCGCTTGAAGCTGTTAAGTGGGTTTTTAAAAATTTGAATCATGAAGGGTATTTGCCAGTGAAAATAGGTAAGGGGCTGTCTAATAAAACCTTGATCTGTTTTTTTTTTTTTTTTTTTCAAAGTATCATTCATTCTCCTGAGATACATTTTTGACCATACAACTTAAAATACGAATATTTCTGCATGCAAAGTTAATAGAAAAGAAACATTTGTGCCACACTGATTTTTGGTTTTAATCAAAGCCTTGGTTAATTAAACACGGATCAAAACTTATGCTATGTTAAATATGTAAAAATTTGGATTCTATATACATTGAAACGTGCAGTCATAAAATTCCGTCACGTAAACTCCTAATCTATGTTTACATGTGTGTATGTGTTTGTGTGCATGTATGTCCATCAACATTTCTATCTGGCTGATCTATCTACATATCAGCCGAAACATATTAATTTAAGTACATTAATTAATCTTCGGCAGGTCTTCTATCCTACCCTACATGTCGATCGTTGCAACAGACAGTGGAGAACACGTATGATATTCTTCGAAGAGTTGGGAACTCGAATGATCAAAATCGTAGAACTATTGTTGGTAAGATTCAGGTTGTTCATTCAAGGTTATTTTTTTTGTTATATCCGACGACATTTAAATGATTATTAATTTTATCACAATCGTGCTCTGTGACTGAATTAATTCTTTATCACTTGCGTACTTTGTGTATAAATCAATAGACATGGAAGGTATTGCATATAACCTCATTTTTGCCATTTTGGTCTCGTTAGCTCACAATGTCCGCAGTGGAGTGGGAGGAGTTGTGAGGATAGGTCTTGGGGTGGGGCTGAGTTAATGTTTCAAATCTATCGTCTCATCTGCTCATCCCTGTGAAATATCATATAATATATCATTCTTTCCAACAGCGCTGATAGACTTCACATTACGAGTCCAAATTGCCCATAGAAAGGTGAGAGTTAGCCTTCACCCTCTTCTCTTCCTTTTCCGGTGCCCGCATCCAGGACTCGAAATTAGAGTTCTCATATACGCTTCATCATGCTCATCGCCAAACATAATCTCTCTCTCTCTCTCTCTCTCTCTCTCTCTCTCTCTCTCTCTCTCTCTCTCTCTCTCTCTCTCTCTTTGTCAGTCTATGAAGATTGAGTTCAGGTTGCAATAAAACTGACTGAAGAATGGATGGATTCATGTATGCACAAATACACCGAGGGCGGACGGAAAGACGGACGGACGGACATGACCAATTATGACATACTAGTTAAAGTGCTGACAAAACACATTAACATTGAGCGTACGATTTCCGTAACTTTTCGGACCATTTACCAAAGCTAACTGAGTCAGTAGTCTCCCAGCAACATTCTGGTACAAATTAATTGCAAGTCAATACAAGTAAACTAGACTTGAAAGGGCAATATCTTTTAAAAACGTCTGCCTTGAAACATCAAGTTTGTAATGCACCGATCACTTTGTGTTGCACGATGAACTCCAGTAAGACATAACCTTTCTTTAGAAAAATACTTTTATTTGGCAGACGGGATGACATTGTCTGACGACTCTGATGCCTTTACGGGCGGCCAATCAAGACAGATTTTCTCGTGTCAAGTGTATACTTCTAATGAGAGAACACTGTCTTATGAGAATACTTTCTTCTTGCGGAAAAGTAGTTGTCTAAAGACAGCCTTTGCTGCATGTTGTGATAAACTAACAAGACCACATGTCTGGGGAGTCCACGCTTTGTTGGCAGAAGGAGTGGTCTCTCAAGACAGATTTGTATAATATTATGACTACTAAATAGAAACTACATTTCTTGCGGAACCCCTTTTTGCTGGCTGTAGGAATGGCCTCTCAAGACATTTGACACTGTATAATGATATGTTCTTTAAAGAGATACCACCTATCTTGTTAACCCGCTTTTTGTTGCCCGAATGGGTGGTCTCTCAAGACATGTATCACTGTGTAATTGCATGATTTTTAAAGCGAGACCACCTGCCATAGGAGGCCATATTTTATTGCCAGAACGGTTGGTCACTGAAGACAGTTTTCGCTGAATGTAATGGCTTCTAATAAGAGAGCATTTGAACTGACCATAATTGTACCCAAACGTCTTGGTAGGCCATTTTCTGCTAGCGGAACTGGCGGACTCAAGAGACAGTTTTTACTGTATTATGTTTCCTGTCATGATCTAGGTATAATAGGTCCAGAGTACAGTTCCGAAGCTGAGGTAGTATCGACAATTACTGGAACATCCAAACCAGAAGACAGAATCCTTCAAGTCGGGTTCTCCACCACTTCTTCCTCACTCAGCGATTTCAAGAAGTACCCAAATTTCTTCAGAGTGGTTCCAAATGACAGCCTACAGGTTCAGGTATGATGCAGTAAAACCTAATATTGTTGACCACTATAAACCAGAGGATTGACTCAGAACTCAACTCATATTATAGTAGATAACGCAGACAAGCGGAAACTTAGTTGGACAAGACTAAAACAATTATGGAATGTGTACGTTGTTTATGTTCAAAACACAACTTTAGAATTTAAAAATAGCTGCTAGATTTTTCTCTCCAAGATCTTTGAAAAAGTACTGGGTACTTTTAATGTTAAAATTGCAGTATGATCGTGAAAAGATGCATACACTTGACATTTCTTTTCTACATCGATAACGGACACTCTCTGACAGGTAGGAAAAAGATTTTAACGAAATCCTGATTAAACGTCAGCCATTTCCTTATTCATTAGCAAGAAAACAAAAAAAGAAACAACAAATGAAAAATATCCAATGAATTAAAAATCGGAATTTTCTACTTTGAGTAGGATTGCCCAATATAGGGTACTACACTGTTTAGCAAAATTTGATGAAGGAGGGGCCAGATGGACGAGTCCATCTGCGTACCTTCAAGAGAACATATTCGATTTACATACCCACAGCTGTGCAGATAAATGTTGAGCATAATTAATCCTAATGTGGCATTTGTTAATTGGAATCATGTCATTTTTCAGTTTGTATCATGACATTTATCAATTAGTATCATGACATAATTTAATTGGTATCATGGCATTTATTGATTGGTACCATGACATTTTCCAGTTGGTATCGTGAAATTTATCAATTAGTATGAATGCATTTATCAACTGGTATCTTGGTATTTTAAAAATACCCCCCCCCCCCGCAGGTTGTCCTGGCATAACAATGCTAAAGTCAGGCGCGTTTATGCTATAACGCAAGTGTATTGAACTAAAGACGCATATACACCACACTGGTACACAGGTGAAGAGACTAACTAATTTGCTTATAAAACTTACAAAATTTAGAATATTCTTAGCTTAATCAATTGAAGCGAATTTATCGAACACTCCAACTTAGTAACCTTTATATAAATCATATAAAAATTGATCTTTAACTATGGTTGCTTCCTTCCGTCAAACATATATACATAAACTAGTATTGTTTTGATTAATGTTTTGTTCATTACTAATTTTTCTTCTTTAAACGTACACTTTTCAGGTAATACTTTCGTTGATAACAAAACTGGAATGGAACCGAATTGCCATCATTTATGAAAATGATACTTACGGCATCGAAGCGGGCATATCTTTAAAAAACCTAGCAGAAGAAAAAGGAATATGTGTTCCGATTTTCCACTCCGTGACAGTCGACTGTCCACAAGCAAGTGATCCCAATCAGATCAACAGCATTCTCAACTCTATGTTGTTGATGATTTCCCCGTCTGTTGGAGGGCTAGTCTTCATTGGATCTGAGGAAGTGGTGAATAATTTACTAATAGCGGCTTCTGAACGATTTTTAAATAGTCGGCTTTCTTTTATATTTTCTGATGGCATCCAAATCCAAGAGAGTGTGCTCAAAAACTCACAGAGTGTGCTTGAGAAGTCCCGAGGAGCTTTTGCTGTTGGAAGTCCACGAGTTATTATAACTGAGTTTGAGCAATACTGGCATACACTGTTTCAGAATACGACATTGTTGCTGAAAGAGTCATTCTCGAACCCATGGCTTTTGGATGTTTTTCAACAGAAAACCTCTTGCAGACCTGATGTCGCGAGTTGTATTGGTTTAAACGGCACGCAGTTGAAAATGGCCTTCCCAACTCAGCCATTGTACATCCAGTATGCAATATTATCCGCGTTAGTCATCGCAAGGACATTCAGAGAAGTATACAATGACATCTGCACAAATTCCAGCAATTGCCTCGACGATATACAGACGGGTCAAATGATAGAAAAAATAAAGTCCTTGACCATAAATTTTGATACAGATTTTAAATGGAAGATTGATTCGCTAACTGGAAGGAATCTGAGGTTCATAGACAACGGCGGTATAAGCGCTGGATTGGAATCCTCATTGTATGAAGTCTTCAACTTCAGAAAATTTCCTACTAAGACGGGCGACTTTATGTTCATCAAGGTGCGTTGCAGTGCGAAACTAGTTATTGGATTAATTACGTCCCATTATATGCAGAAATAATTGATATAGCGTATAATATAGACTTCAGTTTAATTATTTTATGAATCTAATAATGCTAATTACCATTATTTGGAGAAGAATTATTAAGAGTTTAATTTATTTAAGATATTATTTTCCCGTGTGCAGAGATTTCAGGGTAGAACTCGATCATTTATTTGAGTGACTGGTTTGTATTCCATGAGATAGCTGATGCACTGGCAAGAGTAAACCAATATAAAACGCATGGACTTGTGTTGAACCTGCAGTGCATATTGTGTGATTTGTGGGTTATGGGTCATGACAACCCAGTAAGTTCAAAGGTTGGTCAGGAAGCAGAGTCTGAGGGTTGTCAGTTTAAGTACACACTGTGATTATGTGATTATTCGCATATATTTAATAGACAATTAGTACCAATATCTACAACAAAGACAGCAACAACCATTGTCCCTCAATGTCCAGATATGGCAAATAATAAAAACATAATAACAGTCGCTGGCTCTTATAGACTCAATGACGACAGATAGAATGTAAAACAAAAACAACAAAATAAACATCGCTTCTAAGAGACACACTTAATAACACAATAAAAAATTGAAGTATCTTATATTCTACTTGACTAACTGATTTTATATACCGTCTAATTAATATTTTAGAGAAGGGCTCTAATATTAGGATAAATGTTCGCTATCGGTATATACTAGTATTTATGAATTTTGTTTTTTTATGTAGGTTGGTGACTACCGGAAAGATGGCATGCACTTAAATATTACTGATGTAAGAGATTATGACTTCTCAGGAAATGAAAATACTTGGCCAAATCTACACAAAGCGACCTGCATCGCACCACACAAATGTAAAGAATGTCTCTTGAAATCAAACCCAGACAGATTTGTTTACATACCAGGAGACCTGTATGTAGTTGGTATAGTACCAATATACGATAGAGGCGATCCTTTCGGATGTGGAGCCATAAGGACTGTAAATGGATACCAGATAGTTGAAGCTATGTCGTATGCTGTGAAGAAGATTAATAATAACACTAATGTTTTCCCTAACCAAACAATCGGACTTATAATTCTTAACAGCTGCAACAACCCCTTCGTTATAACGGAGAAAATCATAGATATGTACAAAAATGGACTAAAGCTTGGGATGGGTGATAATCTGGATCCATTTAATACATCAGTGAACAACACAGAGGTCCTCCGGTTGGACAACAGGATATTGGGTTTCATTGGAGGACTGGCAAGCAGTATAAGTATAAAGGTGTCTGAAGTGTTGCAGCAATTAAAATTTGTCCAAATAAGCTATGCATCCACCAGTCCAGTATTAAGTGACAGAACACTACACCCCTACTTCATGAGGGTGACAACTTCAGACGACAAACAAGCAAATGCGATGATGAGAATCATCAAGGAGTTAAAATCTGACTATATTCAAGTGATATACAGTGAAGGGAGTTATGGTGAAGGTGGAATGAATTCCATAAGAGTTGCTGCCAGTGCCAATGAAATCTGCATAGCGCAAGAATTATTAGTGAAAGAATCAGCAGAGGGCCTTTATTACAAAATTCTTCAAGAGTTAAGAAAAAAGCCATTTGCCAAAATTGTGATCGTGTTTCTACAGTCCCATATTGCTCAGCCTGTAATGGACGTTGTTGGTAAGGATGCTAACAATGGAGAATTCATGTTTATTGGATCAGAATCATGGGGAAAGAACGTGGATATTTTGAAAGGAGAAGCCAAAAGTATCCTTGAGACATCACTAGTGTTAAGTCTTGAAATGTATGAAGATTTTGATCTGGTATACTATGTTCGAGGCATGAACCCAGAATCAAAAAGGAATGTTGTGTGGCTAAAGGAATACATGGAGGCAAAGCTGAATTGCTTTTATCCATGGAGCTTTGATAAAAGCAGGAATCACAAATGTACATCGACTGATCTGCCTGTGAACAAGGAAGATTTCCAGATGAGTATGTGGAATATATTTGCATACAGTTCTGTTCTGTCACTGCTAAATGGAGCTTACAATTCTTTCAAATCTCTCTGTGGACCGAGTGCTCCCAGAGTATGTCCAGCGTATGCCGAATATCCCGAGAAAGTCCTAAAGGAGATAAAGACAGTACAACTTAAACTTAATGGGAACGAATCGATGGAAGTCTTTGATGAAAACGGCGATGGAAGGATTGGTTACACAATATATTACATCCAAAAAAATCCGGAAAATTTGCAGGAACTGCAATATTTAAAGGTAAGATAAAGCAGCATTGACCAATAGAAATATCTAGGCGTATAAATATAAAGTGGGAAAATAAGTAATTTAGTATATAGTATATAAACAAAATAAACTAGATTTTAATTAGCACCATAAAATCATTTTAACGGTTTTGCAAAAATACAGTCACAAATGTTTTAGTTGACACAGTTATATTGGCTGAGATGAAGTTGATATACAGATTCCTCATTAGTACTGTAAATCTAATACGTGCCGTTAAACCCTAATATGCACATAGTTAATTTTAATAGCATGTGATACATAACATGTCATGAAACTGAAACCATGCAATTATTGAGATGAGTTCTACTGACATGACATCAAAATTGAAACCATACCATTATTAAGATGGATTCTATTGATCATCATCATCATCATCATTGCAGTCCGTCGGTGGGTCGACGATGACTGTCCTATAGCTTAGGTCTCGCTGAGATGCTTCTCCTCCATTCCTCTCGATCTTGAGCCAGAGATTTCCATCTCCTGGTGTCAATCTGTCTAGCTTTCATGTTTCTCTTAGCTACATCCTTGAATCTTAGCCGTGGTCTTCCTTGATTTCTGTTTCCTTTCTTCCGTTGTGAGTACATAAGTTGCCTCGGGAGTCTCCCCTCATCCATCCTATGGACGTGACCAAGCCATCTTAGGTTTTTCTCAATAAGAATGTCGGTCATAGACAGAAGTCCTGTTCGCTTCATTACTTCTATGTTTCTGGAACAATACTCATGTGTCAGCTCGTGTGAAAGGAAAAGTATATCGTGCCACAGGGATGTCATCTCTCCTGTATGGTGCAGAAACCTGGACGATCTATCGTACACAGGCAAAGAGACTTCATGCTTATATGATGCGCCACCTCCGCCAAATTCTACGAATTAAATGGGAGGAAAAGGTCACAAACATAGAAGCATTCTATTGATATGGCATCAAATTAAAACCATACCATTATTAAGATAGATGATACGGACATAACATCGACCTGAAGTCATACCAATATTTAAATGGATTATATTTACATGACATCAAATTGAAACCATACCATTATTAAGATGGATCGTATTGACATGACATCAGCCTGAGACTATACCATTATTCAGATGGATTGTATTGACATGACATCAAATTGTACCTAAGCCATGATTAAGATTAATTCTTTTGACATGACATCAAAATGAAATAATGCCACTATTAAGATGGATTCTGTGTCAGCACACACATTGTAGCAAATAGATTCGTTGAAACAAATTTGGTTCCATGATTTTCTTGGCAAAGATTTAGATGACAAAGCTGTATGTAAATGTGGCTTGGACTGATTGAATAATGGTATATATATATATATATATATATATATATA
>JAECUM010069430.1:0-25797 GCA_016617855.1 Megalonaias nervosa
TATATACTGTTATAACGTTCCTCTGTAGCCCAGAGCGAGACGTTGGAGACGCTAGACATCAGTTGGAACCAACTTAGGAAGCGGGGTGCCGCCGTGTTTGCTCAGGGAATAAAGGTAAAAGACAGGTCTATGAATGCAAAATAAAACAAAAAAGCAGGTTTGTACATGACATCAGACCAAAAACAAAGAGGTGATCGTATTGTGTAGTCTGTTAAGTCACATAAGAGAGTCCAAGGTAGATTACGAATTACAAAATAAATAAATAAATTGCAAGTAATTTAAACTGTTTATGAGAAACTTCTCACTTGCTACGAGCAAGGATATATAGTTTCATCACTTTGTACAGTCATGTTAAAACATATTTATTGATTTTGGAAATGTTATACAAGTAGTTTTTACTAAATTTCATCGCTAGAAAATGTAAAAATTTCATTAGCAGGACAAGGTAGCTTGTTCATTTCTTCGGCATGAAAGAAAGATATTGCAAAGGGTATTGAAACTAAAACAGACATACATTGAACTTAATATAAACCAGTATGAAACTATGAAAAGTATATCATGTAAAAGTGATATTTTTTTTTTGCACAGGAAAATGTTGGCCTAAAGAAGTTGAATGTAAAATTCAACGGTTTTGGAACGGAAGGTACAGCTTTTATGGCCCAGGCCATTGCTAACAATCGGACACTGCTAGAGCTCGACATGTCCAGTAACAGAATTACTGATATCGACATCATCTTGATCGCATCCCAACTTCCGAGGAATGATACTCTTAGAGTCCTCAGGGTGTGCGTCAATTGTTTTAAATCTTATGACTCACTGATTTATTGATTGATATGTCGATTAATTGTATTATCGATTCATTCGATTTATTGAATTTTTGGATAAATCTGTGTTTATTCATCCATTAATTATAATCATTTCTTGAATACTTAAAAATGATTTTGTTTCTAATGTTAGTAAAATTTTGAATCCAGAAATTTGCAGAAAAGGATTAGTGTAAAAAACCCAGTAGTTTAAGTGCTTAGGAAATATGTAAAGAAAAGTATAGTTGTACAATATCTGAGCGACATACATCTATAGCTACCACGGCTGTGGCAGCATCTGTATAGAGATTACACCTTAGTGCATACATAAATCGCATGTGGATCAGTCTAAAATAAAACAACAGATTCAGCAAGCGTAACAATATTCCTCAAGCCACCACGCCCAGCATCTTCGGAATTGGCATTAGGTCTAAACGGAATATCGGTTTTGTTTTGGCAACATATACAAGAAGTATTCGTTGTGACATTGGTTTGCCAGCTTGAATAACATTAATCAGTGGCGAGTGAAACTGTTTGTTCATATTTTGTCTTTGTTACTTAAGTGTGTTATTTGTGATAATTTGCAGATAGGAGATAATCTAATAACATCAAAAGGCGCCATGGAAATAATGTTGGGTATTCAGAAGGCAGAGACATCGGAACTAGAAGTAGTTGACTTCGGGGTAAATATTTTTCTTCTATTTTTTTGTTGCAATTTTTTAAAAAATAGTCTTTTAGGTTTTATTATCTGGTTTTCGAAGAAAAGTGGGGATTATATGCAATCCTGCACACCAGGACATGCATGGATACTGACACATGTAATGCCTTGCATTTCAAACGTTCTTTTTTGAGACAGAGATTTCAAACTTTAGTAATGTAATTGGATGGAATGCAGTCTGTCGTTTCAATGCTTTCTTATTTGTAGTTCGTCGGTTATTTTTGATGGTGGTCCGGCATCCTTTATAAAACTTGAAAGACCTTCGTGCCATGATGCTTTCTTACATGTTTGGTTTGAAATTGGTCTGATGGCTTTAAGGACGAGTTAAAAATAGTAGTTGCTGACGCACGCCGGACGTAAAACACTACCATAAGCTCACTTGACCGTATGGACCGGTGAACTAAAATACTTAAATATCACTTATCTTTAATGTTGCAGGTGGGAGGATATGATATGATATGATGTGATATAATATGATATGATATGATATGATGTGATATAACGAAATGTTGTTAATATCTTATTGGAATTTCTTTTTCAAAAGAAGCTCTCAAATTAGATAATACCATAGCTGAACAAAATAGAAAGGTAAACAGAATTAAAGACTTGCTTCTTATCCAATTTGTATATTTCATTTTTGTGTGAGCCTTTTCATGCAATATATAACGTTACCCTGGGTGGTAGGATTACATAAGCGCAGTGTGTACAAGAGGCATTATTGCTAAAATCCATCAAAACCAATGATAATGCTGGATTCTTTGATGGACTGAAATTAAAGTTCAGACATTCTTATTTGACATCATGATAAACGATGCGTGACAGTGTGTTTAGTCAATGAATGCCTGAGCCTAATTCAGAGGTGCCCATAACACTTTCAGTATCTTTTGGTGTCCTCTGTCGTCCATGGTCAATCACGAAAGCCCTAATTATTATATAATATCTAATTTTGGTCCTGAAAGCGCATAGGTACACCGAATTTTGAGACAGTAAATTCAAATATTAAATGTTAAAATCATCAGATATTGCTGCTTTTTTATTTAAAAACAAATAGCGTTTTCTTTTTTTCCTTTTAGTCCACAAGTGTTGATGAAGACTTTGTTGAGCTTTTGAACGTAATAAAAACAACTAAAAAGATTGATGTAAAATACGGGAGAGTTCAGAGACCTCTACCCAAACGGAAACTTGTCGAACCATCCATAAATGTAGAAGCTCTCAATGAAGCCGGTAAATCAAATGAAGCTATAGATGATGAAACAAAAGACAAAGAACCACCACCAAAGGAGGGAAATAAATTAAAAGAGGTAGACGAAATGAAAGAGGATGGTGAAAAGGATAAAAGCAAAGAGGAAAAGAAAGGGGAAAGCAAAGAGAATGGAGAAAAGAAACAGGAGAGCCAAGAGGATAGAGAAAAGAAAGAGGAAAGCAAAGAGAGTGGAGAAAATAAAGAGGAAAGCAAGGAAGAAAGAGAAAAGAAAGATGAGAGTCATGAAGATGGAGGAAAGAAAGAGGAAAGCAAGGGAGAAGAAAAGAAAGGGGAAAGCAACGAGGAAGGAAAGAAAGAGAACATAGAAGAAAAGGCAGACGTTTCATCTGTCGAGGACGAATTAGAACACGAACTAGTGAAACTGATGGACAAAGATGAAAAAGAGAAATTACAAGACAAACTTGAAAGCCAACATACAGTGTATGAGGAAAGCACTGGTACACTGACGCCGGATCTTATTTGAGAGAGAGAGAGAGAGAGAGAGAGAGAGAGAGAGAGAATAAAGAAATTCTTCCAATGCACACGTAGTCTTAGCTTGCATGCGTAATAAAGAAATTCTTCCAATGCACACGTAGGTCTTAGCTTGCATGCGTTTAGGAATGACTGATCAAGACTTACTTATTTCAGTATCTGTCTAATTCCGATGGCGTCAACCTTATTCTTAGATAAGTTTTCTTTTCAGATACGTTACTCGATCATATGTTTAAAGCACATCCAGCTCTCTCAAACTGAAAGACCCTTCGCCAGGTCTTTTATCTTGGTAAACGGACGTCTTCTTGCCAAATTGGAAGTCAGACGGAATGGGGTCTTCTCTTGGATGTAAGGATTGGAACCAAATCCCGCCACTAGTTAGTTACTACTCCTGTTCGTGCTTGGAATAACGTTCTTTCTCTAGGCCTTACTAATATCGAATTCACGTGGATTTGTCGCAAGGAAGTCTACTCCAACTATCTTTTTACTCCTTTCTCTATCATCTTAGAGTAATATTTTGGCACATCATTCGTCTGAGTACGTCATACCACAAACGTGTACCCGCCATCTTAATTGCTTCCCTTAAGGGCTATAACTGTATTTTAACTCAATGTTTGACCTGGTTTATGAATTCTGTCAACTAATTATTGTTATTACTTTTTCTGTCAACTAATTATTTTGTTGTTACATGATAACTACAATTGAATTAGTTGATAATGTAACGACAGTGTTCCTTAGAATGTAACCACGTGATCTGTGTTTATTTCAATATAAACTTTGCAGAAAACTATTTTTTTTAAAACTCAAATTAGTATCAATACACACATCAAGCATGCTCAGTGGGAAACCTGTCATTCAAGCCCATTCTTTCAGTTTCTAATGGCCACTGATGACGAGACATAATGAGACAAAGATCGGTTTTAACCCAGTTCTCTCTCTAGCAACCTCGTTTTCCAAGGAAATGAGGCCACATTCACATTGCCCTTGCTTGTTGATATCCTGGTCGGAAGGGGGGGGGGGCACTTTCCCACGGAATGGGAAATACCCTTGTGGAGGACCTACAGATCATGTTCAGCGCTCAGCCACATTGTCAAGATCTCCCATCGCCTTTAGGAATCCCAAGAGATCGGTGTAATGCCGACTTCATGTGGCAACATCAAAACACTCTATTTACAAAATGGGCGTTAGTGACTTCACAAAGCAAACTCATCGGGATTTTACTCCAGGCATTTCTTGGTTCCCAATGCCTCAAATTCTGTGAACAGATGTTCCAGGAAATTCGTGAGGCTCGATTTCAGGGATAAGGTGTACCAGTGGAGGGTACACCCTTTCAGTCTGAATACGGTCTGAACATCAGTCTCTGACTCGTCAGTAGAATCAGGGACAGAGTTGTGTCGCAGTTCCAATTCACCACCAAGTTCATGACTTCCAGCTACCTGGACAGCTTTCTGGAAAAGCACATGGCGAGTTATAATTTTTATATATTATATCCCTTGTTTCTATTCTAATTTTCCTTATACTGCTTGTCAACAAGGACAAATCTGATCTAAAACCATCCCAGCATTTCACTCGCTTGTGTATGGATTTCAAAATCCTCTCAAAACAAGTCTGTCTTACATGAACATGTGATGCAATTCCTACAGAGAATCGAGTTTCAGACTGTGAATTCCTTCACCTCACGAGTCTCCTCAGTGCGGCAATGGATTTTTCATCCTGGGCCGCCTGTTAATAAGACCACTGTAGATTATTCTACTATCCCAGTGGTGGCCGAAACTCGATCAAGTGATTCCAATTTTTAAACATATGAGGTCCCATCTCAGAAAATTGGAAGATCTCAATCACATTGCAGCGGGCATTCCACTGCAAAATAAACCAATGGAAATTACGATCTGCATAGATGCCAGTGCGAAAATCTTGGGTGCTCACCATTTTCCCTCATTTTAAGAAGTAATCGGGGTTTGATCCCTCCAGTAGTGTCCATTAGACATCAATATCCTGAAGATGAAGGCCACAGAAAATGATTTTCAATCATGGTAGGAGACATGTCTAGAGAGTGCGTTTTCCTTCTATTCAATGACTCGACTGTCATCAGTTACATCTAAAGACAGCGGTTTCTTTTTATCACGTTGTTATGGTCGACAAATCCACATTCAAGTTCGCCACATCCCAGACACGCTCAGTGTCTTAGCGGATTCACCGTCCAGACGAAATAAGCCAATTCGCACCTATTCACCAATTGGACGAATGTGTCCTTTGAGGTCGACGTCCTATGGACCTATTTACGATTTGGCGGAGTATGAAAAGAGATTCAAATATCCAGTCGATTTGAATGCATACGTATTTCCTCCAACCCCTCTGATCCAAAGTCTTGCAAACTGCCCAAGGGTCAGGATTCGGTCTTGTCCTGAGTGCTTTCTTTAAGTGGAAACATCATGGATCAATGACCTATTGAATTTAGCAGCGGAGATTACAAGGAAGATCCCGCCTTCTCTCCATCTGTTCAAGCAATTAAGAATGCAGGTTCTCTGTTCCGAACCTGCATGCATAGCTAATTATCTCTTACGGCTCTTCAATGAGAAGTTAGATCCAATCACAGTCAAGAGCTACCATTCTTCGATTTTAGACATGATTCGACATCATGGAAGGAAGGATATAGACCAAAACAAGACTTATCTGACCTAATTTCGAAGATCGACACATTTTCACTGAAGGCTGGCTGGTTACTTTGTTTTAACAGCACTTTAAACGTTATCAGCTATATCACTGTCAAGGAAATGTAAACTAAGTGCCTTTCAAAAGACATTCTAAGGCAACTGATTCAGGCTGGCATTAGGGTGGAGATAGTGGTATTAAACTCTGTATTATGAGCATAACGTGGATCCAAACGTTTTGACCATAAATCCGAACTGCAATCTTCCATGGGTTCTGATGTGGTCGAGTTAGATACCTTCCAAACCACACAAAAGTATACACTCCCAGTAGTTCATCAAGCTACAGCAGGCTAAATCAGTGCGATACACATCTTGTCAGTTGACCCATACTATCTGCAGTTCGAACACAATGGTTTGCTTTCTCTTCATCTAGAGACATCTACATACCACGTCAGAGCTCTGAAGTGGCACCTAATGTAAATAGGACTAATCAAACGAGAGAGATCTTGCTTCTTCTTGTTTCTCAAAAAGGGACAATATTTCTGTTAAGGCTCTATCATCTTTGATATCAGGGTTATCTGCGCAAACTACATGAAACTAAGCAATGACCAGATGAATTTCTTACATCAGCTTTGGGTTGGATGCCACTTGCATAGTGCAACTTTTCCCTAACATCCAAGCCATAAGACAAGGTCATAAATGGCATTCACTAGCATACATCTCTGAGACCCGCCACATAATTAACTTCACCCGTCTCACTGGATCTACATCTGTAGTACAAGGTACCCTCTCAGACCGTTCTGCTGCTTTGTAATGATGTGGGTTACTCTACTTCTGTTTGATTTGTGGGAATGAAACATGTCCCCTAAATCGCATCCCTGTATAAACAATGTGCTAACCCTAATCTGCATCTCATAAGACTTCAAGCTGCTTTACATACTTTAGGAGATGGGAGACAGTTAAATCCATGATAAGGGGATGTAACTCACCCTTCAGCTTACTTTCAGCCTTCTTCTAGTGCATTATAATTGGGTAATGTGTTTCTAGAGGAAGCTAATTTATAGAGTAAAAAATATTTCTTTGATAATAGTTATCCAATCTTAATAAGGTACATCCAGTTCAGTATTAACTGATGTTTGACGGAATTTGGTACCAATCCCTCTATCCAAGGGAAGACCACTCTCACCTGACTTTACCTTGGCGAGCAGATGTCATTTTTGCACATCTATTGCCAAAACAGGCCAAAAGATGTGGGGAACATCATTTTTAGCTTTTGGAGGGAACAGGTTAGTATTACTTGATACATATTTTGCTACAATTTTTTCCCCATAACAAGCTCTCATACTTTTCTAATTCTCTTACCAGGTAGTATAGATAGTGATTTTCCATGTGCAATGCTCAAGTGAAATATCCTTACAGTACCTTACATATTACTGTTATCATATCTTATACGAAATCAGAACAATATTTTCATTGGTGCATAGCTATTGTGGCTTGTTTTATGATGTGGGTTTAAGCTAAGCCTGATATGCTCATCCAATGCTTCAACTCTATCAATCTGGTGGCTAAAACTCCAAATGTTCTACTTGGAAATGTGATCAAACATTAGAAATGACATGGGACAGGAAAATCTCATGCTTGGATTCCAAATTCGTGCATAGAACTTGGCAAAGTGTCATTCATGTGACTGAATTATGATGCTTTGGGTGGAATTTCCCACAATACATATGATAGATTTTATTAAAATTGTTGTATTTTAATGATTATGCAGCTTTTTAAATTTTAACAGTGATTATCTGGCCTTGTATCAATTATATTGTGTTTTATGTTGTTGTTATAAGCAACGTCTTTCACATGAATTGTTTTTAGTGTTTATTTTCAATTTGTATGAACAATAGGAATTTGGTAATTGTTTAAACAAGCAAATAAGCCTCCCCTCTCCCCATAAACCTTGAATACTAGGTCAAGATTACTTTGATCTAGTTATGTCTTAGATAACCCCCTAAGGGATCTGCATATCCAACTAGATACAGTTTGGTGGTATGATAATATTGGAGATGACTTACTTACAGACTAATATCCTTTTCAATGTACTGATGTATGACCATAAATAATTTGCTCAAGGTCACGTGAATATAATAAAGCATCTTTATATCCAATGATGTCTGGTTCAGTTCCGTGATTCTGATACATCTTTCTTACAAGCTGATCGTGATGGATGGATGGATGGATGGGTGGATGGATGGATGGATGGATGGATGGATGTGCATGGCAAAAGCCAAAGTCTCCCTTTCTTGTGGGTAGGTGGCTGGTGGAGAGACATAATTATTAGGACCTGCTCATCAATCAATGACACTGTATAAATGTTTTCAATAAAACACTTTTTCCACAAAATTAACAATTGTAATCTGATTGACACAAAGATCTCTAAAATAACAATGGTAGAATTGAAACAAATCAAAACAATTTCATTGCATTTCTGATGATGACACATACATGTTATATTAGATTTGTGATTTTTGGGTTTCATGCCCTTGTCAGCATGATAACATATACACAGTGACTATAAATTTGGTGGTGGATGAGTCCAGGAAGAACCACTGACCCACAGGAAGCTAATGGCAAGCTTTCTCATATACGAACACAGGTCAGGACTCGAGCATATTCAGACTGAGGTGAGCATATTCAGACTGAGGTGAGATTTGAGTGATCTGAAAAGGAAGACACCTTAGACCACTCAGGCATCTGAGACCTCCATAGTTGTCAGTAGAATGCAGTCACATTGTCAAAGTATTACTCAAACAAGTGATTTTCAAATTCTTTCCATGACTATTTCATCATTTGAATCTTACAAGAGCATATTTTAATTCTTAACAAATGACATTAATTAAATATGCATATGAGAATAAACAAATGTAAAAGGCATCAAGTTTTGACTCATACAATTTGGTACCAAGTCTTCCTAGTCATGCCCAGTAAGAGCATATATAGGTGTAGGGGCCATAACTGTATGACCTCCCGATCTGACATACATTGATATTTGAGTTTGTAATCATAGACACCAATTCTACTACATATTAGGTTAGAAGTAATTTTGAATTTATATAAAACAAGTCCCATCCCCAGGGGCTCTTCATAAATGTCAAAACCATTAATGTTGATAAACAGACCACCCTCCAAGTATATCCCAGTGTTTGGAGTGTCCATCATGAATGAAGCAGGAGTTGTGCAACAGTACTCATGCACCCATGGGCAGGATCCCAGTACTTACAAAGTAAAATTAGTCATGAAACAGGCATTAAAATTATTTTTTAAGGTGCTGAAGACTTTCTGTTTGTAAAAAAGTACTTTAAGATAAAAGTAATGATGCATCATGGTCAATAAACAATAAAATGACTTCATAATATGCTGCATGCAATGATACAAAATGATGTACTGGGTAAATGTATCGGTTTCTTATAATTTCCAAGATGTGCCATATTTCTTATAACTTTTGATACCTTATACAGTTATTCAATTACAGTCATAATTATTTTGTTGTACTAAAATTCTGTGGACATAGAAGTTTGTTTTAAACTGAACAGTTTTTACTTTTTCATACAAATAAATTCTAAAATTCAAAGATCAACATACATTAGAATTAATGTATACATCTCAATATTGTGCAAAAAAAACCCAACAAAGCAGATCTTTACTAAAATCTGTATTTTCTCTGTTATTATAAGTCAGTTTCTTTTTTCACAAGACATGCTGATTCTGTAAACACTAGGTTTGTGGACAGAAATTAAACTCCTTGTAAGTGAAAACAGGAAAAAACAAGACCTAATGAACTTTCCATTTCCTTTGTGTTTAGTATAAATATGTAAGACTTGTGTGAATATATCTGATATCAGTTCCAATATCCAGTCTGCTGATTCCAGCTAAAATACAATAGGTCTCTTAAGATTACTTCATCTTCTATACAGAGCCAACATTATATCCCAACTTTTGTTCCTAGGTCTCACTCTAAGATGTTCACTGTTTACAAATCAATGTATTTATTTTGAAATAGTTTTCTTGACAAGTGCAACTTGGTATAGATTTTCAATATTTTTTGTTTCATTTAATCTATGTTAATGTATATAGCATAGTTAGTGTTAGGTGTTATTCACTTGCGTTTCTCACCTTTGTACTTGCTGACAGAAGTATTACATCTTGAATCAAGGTAACAACTATGCTTTACAATGAGCAAAGATCAAAGCAAATGCAGTTAACTGCAGGAAGTACATGTACATGTACTTACTAACAGAAGACAATCTTCTTTGGTCAGAATGTGGGCATCATTTTAATGCAGACTAAACTGCTCAGTGTTCTAAATGATAATTATTGGGATTTAAACTAAATGGGAATTTGCGTGGATATAAATAATGTTAATATGTAAAAATATATATCTTTCAAATTGATTCAGATAATTTCACAAAAGATACATGTACAATTATCCTGCTACTGAAAAGAAAATTGGTAAGCAGGCAGAAAAAAATAATTATTAATTATACACCTATAGCTCTAACAATTATTAGAAAATATTTTAATGTACTGTACTACAATGACGTGAAGTCACAATTTCTGATAATCAGTTTTGTTACGAAACATGATTTAACCAGACTTATGACTCTATGTCATTAAAGAAACTGTCAACTATTATTTAGAGCACAGTAGCCATGTCTTTGCATGTGTTTTAGACACTAGTAAGGCATCTGATATGGTCAATCATTGGACACTGTTTAAAAAGTTGCTTTATAGTAAAATACCCATCTAAATAGTTTATATTCTAGTTAACTGGCATGGAAAACAGTTGTAATATGTGTGTTGGTGAAGTGCAGTATCCAAGTCATGTAAGCAATGGACTGAGGCATGGAAGTATTCTTTCACCTTTGTTATTTAATATGTATCTGGATGATTTAAATCACAAGTTGGGACAGTGTCACAAGAGGTTACATATGACACCAAATGTGTTATTTCTTAACAAATTTAGTTTTTCTGATGATTTGTCATTGTTAAATCCTTCTATTGCAGGTTTAAGGAAATCATTCAAGATATGTGAACATGGCACATTTTAGAATAACATATATAATATACAAAAAATTTGGTATGAATGGTTTTACAGTCAACTTCTTTTAATTTACTATCTCCTCCCTCTGTACTTCTTAATAACCGTGTTCTTACATATGTCAACAGTTATACATATTTGGTCACATTTTAAAATCCAATCAATAAGATGATGAATATATGAACAGACATTACAGATTACTGTGTACTCAAACAAACATACTTTTAAAGTAAATTTAGAAATATTTCTCTGAATATCAAAATTAGATTATTCAAAACTTACTGCTCCAAAATGTACTATGAACCTATGTGGGCAAACTGGAGTGAATGTATGAAAATAAAATTAATACTAATAAGCCTTACAAGACAGAACAGAGCCTGTAACATGTCTGTAAACTATAATGTATTAGTTTTGATGAATTAATGATAAAATATGTGTTTTGAATGATGACAAGAATATCTAATAGTAAGAATTGTATCCTGAAATCTCTGCGGAACTAAGATATTCATTTAAAGAGTAAACTGTTCCATCCATTTATGAGGCAAGAACAATAATAGATAGATGGAACAAATTAGTCCTTAAATGTCTTGCATAATTTTGCCCTTAACAATGACTAATCCAAGACACACATACGTAAGCAATATCATGCAACATATTGTAGGCATTAGCACAATTAGGTCTGATGCATGTGAAGCATACATTACAAGAAATTCAGTAGCTTAAAAATAGAGCAATGAAAATCATTAGAATTGATAGTTTATTATTGTGATTTATATCATTAAAATTTTGTTACATGGATCTTTATTAATAAAAGACAGAACTTATTATCTTCATCAAAATAATTTAAAGTTGGTATAGAGGAAGAAAAAACAAAACAACAAACTAAGAGCAAATCGGATATCAGTAAAAGACAAATGTACACTCTCACAATATTCACTAAACATAGGCATGATTAAAAAAAATATATATGTATTATTGAAAGTGCATATCATAATAAATTTGTGATTTTAATCACATCCACATAGTATGTACCATTGCATAAAATTTGACTTGCCCATCAGAAAAGAAACATGAATACAAAATCTTCAACCTACAGTTAGCCACTGACAAAGTATGCACAGTTTCTTCAACTTAGTTAGTCATCAAAATACAGACGACATATTAAACTTTAAAACATGAGTCCCTTCAAGGAACTGATGGTCTGCTGCCCAAAGAGAATTTCCAGGAATTCAAGATAAGACCATATCCTCCTTTTAACTGCCAAGTGATGTAACCATTCCTCATATTTTTCAGTGATATGAAGATTTTTAAATTAGCTGCTGTGGTGGACATAATGGTTGCCAGAGTAGCACCATTTTCATTTAGGACCAAGCAGACATCATTATAAGTCTTTTGGTGAAAATCCCATATCAAACCAAACATCAATTCAGGCAGAGTAATGACAACAAGATTTACAAGACAGATATCGTGGTGGCCATATTTGATATAAAATTGGCACCATTTTCATTCATGAGCAATGAGGCATCATAAGAAGTCTTCTCGTAAAACCTAATATTGATATGGCCATCCATTTGGGAGGAGCTGAGATCAGATTATTTTCAAGATGGAGTTCAGTTTGCATCATTTTCAGGACAAACTAGGCACTATAAAAACTCTTCTGGTGAAAATCCGATGTTAAAATGACCTTTCATTTAAGAGGAGCAGCAATAACAAGACTTTTAGGATAGGTGCCATATAGCAATACTGGATGTCAGATCAGAACCATATTCATTTAGGACCAACAAGACTTCATTAGAAATCTTCTGGTGAAAACCCTGTGCTGATATGACATTCTGTTTTGAAGCAGCAATGATAAAAACTTCAATATGGCTACCATGGTGGCCATACTGGATATCACACTGGCAATATTTCCATTTAGGACCAAAAAGACATCATAAGAAGTCTTTTGGTGAAAGCACAATGTCAATGTGACCAACCATGGAGGTGAAATAGCAATAACAAGATTTTCAAGATGGCCATTGTGTTGGCCATGTTGGAGGTCAGATTGGTAAAATTTAATTTAGGACCAACTACACATCATAAGAAGTCTTTTGGTTAAAAGCCATGTTGATTTGACTGATCATTCAATAGAAGCAGCTATAACAAGATTTTCAAGATGGCCAGTAGTTAAAAAAATAAGCACCCCCACAAAAAATATGCACCATATCTTTGTTACCTACCCAAAAATAATGTACCCCAAGTCCAAAGTAAGCCAACTAGAAAATATGTACATCTTCAATGTGAGAGTTAGCCATTTGCAAAATATGCTCTGTATCTTCAACGTATAGTTGCCCAATCACGACATGCACATGAACTCTTCAGATTAAAATTAGCCATCCATAAAATACACATGATAGCTTTGACTTCATTTTATATTTTGCCACTCATAAAATCTACACCATGCAGTTAGTCTTCTACAAAGCAGTCAGAACAGAATATGGGATGTTAAATGTTAAAAAAAACAAGAGTCAATCAACTTAGGCTAAGCCATATGTATAACACTGTGAACAACATTGGTCCAGTCTACAACATTTATTACAATGCAATAAAATATAAGTATGCATTGCCACAGAATATTTAAAGAGCACTACAAATAAAAGCAGACTTAAAGTGCAGTAAAGTCTCACTTAAATAAATTAGCTAAAATTACTGATTATGGAATTTTCTTATTATTCATTTTAGATAATTACATTTTTCCTTTCTTAAAAAAATATAATAAATACTTCCAAAAGTTTTTTGAGTAAATACTGATATACTTGTATGTCAGGTCCAGCTGCAAACAAATACTGAGCCTGATAAGCTGTCACAAAATGCATGAATAGACAGAGTTCTGTGTTGTTTGTTCTAGTGAATACTCCTAATAAAATTGCGATGTACCGGCATATTATGCAAGCTATTTCTACGAAGTTTGCAAAAGGATCTAACTTATGAGAATATAAATTTGCGACATTATACCCAATGAACACTTTGATCCACATTTTATAATGTGTGTCATGTTTTGAGTGGATTTATTTGACTTTCATTGAATTATGCATCTTTTTTGTATATTTTACAATGTTGTAGATACATCTCTGTAATCTGTTCTTTTAATAACCTAATTTCTTATGTTTATTATAATTTTTTGTCTTCTTTATCTCAAACCACAGCTGGGATCTAATAAAATAAACCTCATAAAGGCTGTATGATTATTTGTACTCAGCAATGTACATTTCTTTTGTATAATGTGTATGCATTACTATGTTTGAATTACATTGAACGTTATCTGTGTTTCTTGCTTTTATGTTCGTTTGATGTCTTGAAAATTAATATGTATGCAGGAACACAATACTACTACCACTACTCTCTTGGTAGCATAATTTACCTATCATTACTAACAGACCACCCTACCTCTGCTCAATATTAAATGTATCTATCTGCATGATCATGACTATTAAAACCACTTAATGCACAGACAGACAGACAAAACAAAGGAGAGGTGCAGTGGTAATTATACAAAACTTCTTAACATAATGTAATTCTGCTATTAGCTGCCATTAATCATATTATTAGAAAGTAAAATATAAGGCTCACATAATCAAAATAAATTGTTGGGTTTTGTATTATTCAAAATGAAACCTTTGATACCATACCCTGACAGCAAATAGGTCATTACAGAAAACAAATTTGTTGAAATTAAAATGTAGTTTTTGTGGGGGGTAAAAACTAAATAAAATTCTGTTTTTATTGCGTTGATATATCTTCTGATAGTCCCAGTCCTTGGTGATTATTCCCATCAAACTGATGTCTAGTATAAAGTCAGACAAGAGTAGTCTCCCCTTGGATATCGGGATTGACTCAATCTACATGTCCTAGTGTCAGTCAGTTATTACTGGAGTGAAGGTGTACACTACTGAAGGATGCACATGCTGGGAGAGCTTGGGAGGGTGTGCCTGTATTATGACTACATAAGTTTTATTGAAGAAACATATTTTACCTTTGAAACAATGATTACTCTTTCAAAGAAAGTTACCTTTCATAATATGTTCGGAGAATGGGTATGACGAGGAAGGAGTTAATCCCTTTAGACCAGAGCTGGCCTAGGCTCAAATCTCCTAACATATGTGAAGCAACTTCTGATGGATAACACATGGGCCTTGATTAGCCTACTGTATCTGGATAACCTATGGGTATAATTAGCCAAATGTATCTGGATAACCTTTGGGCTGGGACTAGCCCATTATACACCTCTCCTTCGATAACTTGCACACAAGGGGATCCAAAAACATAGACCACACTATAAACGAGGGTGCGAGTTATCGAGGGACCTCCATAACAATATGAATTGATACCATCCTCGCTGGACATAGAGATAACCACGTGGGGGAGTGGGGAGCGAACTAGTCTGTTTAATGGCTGAATACTTGGTTTAAAATTGCGTTGGGAATAATTGTCAATAAAGCGCTTTTCAAACAATGTTATTTGCTTTTATGTAAAAATGACCTTTATTTTCACGATGTCCAACTGCTGAGAGATCATTATTATTGTTGTTCCAATTAGTTTTAACAACCTTTACATGTAAGAAAAAACACTGTATTATATCACTACATTATGTTGTTGAGTAGTCTGGTTCCCTGATCCTTACTCTCCTTGCTTTGCTCTCTAATCTTGTGGAATGCAACTCAAGGAGCATCCTAAGCAGGGAACCAGACTAGTTTTTGATTCAAATTCACAATCAAACGAGATTCCTTTTGTTTAAAAACAAGAAACATTTAGTTCATGAAAGAGCCGTCATTGTTGAAAGTCAATATTTTATATTGTTCTATAATAAAATATTGATGCCATTATTTCATTGCAAATAATAGTGAAATTTCTTCTCATCCATGAGGAAATCTCCAAGTGCCAATTCAGGAATTACAAATTAACTACAAACTCTGAAATTAACTTTTTATTAATAAAACGTATTTGTGAAACGGCATTTTACATCAAGTATTCATTTCACTTGGTTGTCTTGATATTGTTGATCACTTTTGTGAATGAGTATGCTAATTTAAGGCAGTGAATTATATTATGTCCCAAAAAAGTGAACAGTGTTTGAATGATCACTTGAAATGAGGTGACCTGACACTAGACAGGGGTCACTAGCTCTTACGCAGGTTGGATTGCATGCCTTTGAACTGTTCAATTAGTCCACCTCCTTTATTTGACACAAAAGACATAATTAATGTGGTAATACCAGAAGGTCAGCTTTTAATTCAGTGCAACAATACAACAAATACTTACTCAAATTATGTATCAAAACAATGGCACCTAATTAGGTTCTCAGAGAAACGCTCATAGACATAGTTGTTACGGTAGACTGACATATTTAACGTTTAAATACAACAGGGCACATTGTATTTATGATCATTGCACTGAAGCTGAACTAAATGGTATAACTAAAATGCATTTCATTTGATAAAAAATGTATTTAATTGGCATTTATTTATTAATGTGGCCTTTTGATGAAGGGTCCAAGAAATAAAGCAGGTACCAGGGATGATTCCAACAATAAAATTTTGGGCTGTCATTACTAGAATTGGGCATTTTTCATTCTTAAATGAGTATTTCTTCTGGAAATTTTTAATATATGGTTTCTATCCTGCTAAATCAAATCACTTGTAATTTCTATTGCAATTTATTTTCAGTTGAAACCCTTTATAGCAGATAAAAAGTTGGCATTATAAGCCAAAAATACCTGTAGTTATATAATTTTGGTTTGTAGAGAAGTAGCTGTTTGGAATGTTATTTGTAATAGAAGTTGCTATAGTTGTTGTGTTCTTAGCATAAAAAAGTATTGTTTATGACAAGTCCTTAATAGGAAAGAAATGTATCTGTTTATTCATCGAACATAAATTAAGGATGCATTAAAATAATTATGTTTGTTCTAACAGGTGTTATTGGAAGAAACTGCCCTACAATCATATTGCACCATTAATTTCATATTGAATTAAAGTGCTGAGTTTTAAAGAATAGGAATCTCTGCAGCATATTTACCAAAGTCAACAAACTAAAATACTGAACACTATTTAAAACTATATTCCATTTTCAATAAAAACACATAAAAAATAACGTCATTAAAAATGATTTGGTTCATTGGTAGTAGTCTAAAAGTCATTTGGCATTTCAATCTAAACTGAGCATACCTTGGCAGATGAACCTGTGTTGAATACAAGCAATTCAAAGCATTCAAGGGGGCCCCGAGTGGCCGAGTGGTCTAAAGCGCTCTCCGTTATGGATCACTGCCATCTCACCTCTGTCTGCGTGGGTTCGAGTCTAAGATTTGGCAAATGTGGATATGTGAGAAAGCTTGCCAGTAGCTTCTCGTGTGTCGGTGGTTCTTTCTGCGGATTTCCCGGTTTCTTCCTCCACCATTAATACTGGCCGCCATGTATAGCCTATCGTGTGCTGAAAAATGGCGTTAAGCCCCATAACAACAACAACAACAACAAAGCATTCAATACATGCATCAGCCATTATCAATATGTACAGTCTAATATCCAAACAGCTAGTCAACAAAAAGTGTTTAATTATAGAAGGAATAAATATCTGTCACTATGGAAATGAGGAGCTGTCTACTCCCACTGGCTTCTCGACAATGCACATGTTGGAGAATCTCAATACTTGCAGGGTTCATGCTACTGGGTAATTCAACTGAAATAGTCATGTAGAAGTCTGTGATTTCACCTAAACAGGCCCAAAAGGCAAGGTTCACTGACTTTATGACACTATAGCCACACTGACTTTATAACACTATAACCACTGCATTTGGTTTAATACAATGCATTATTTAATTCAAGTACAATGTTGACTTTTGTGTCAATGTTCCCTTCTGAGAGGAAGGTGGAAACATAAAAAAAACAGAATTAATCATTTTACAAAAAAAAAACGATTTTGTAAACATATAAAAGAGGACTTCTGCTATAGAAGATGTTGCCAATCTTCAACTGTAACCTATTTTCAAGGATGCCATTTTCTGTTGCACAACTATGGTTAAGTGAAAGAAGAAACATTTCAATATTTAAAAAAAAAATAAACTTTCAATAATACTTATCATTTTAATAATTTGACATGAAAATATGTAAAAAATATTAGTCTAAAGTGACTATTTTGAAGTGTCTATACCCACTTCACCCTATTTTTGCCAACTTTGCCTATTCGGGCTGGAGAGGTAATTTCATCAAGATATTGGGGTCTAGCCTAGACCCTGACTTATTATAATTAAATTCACTAAAAAGCAATGCCAAGTTTGCATGACTGAGATGATTTCTAGTAAAGAAAAGGGTAAATTTATGCTTCTAATCTAGTAACACATATAAAGGATATGAATGGAATGGGGGAAAATTCCTGGCAAGCAACAGTACTAAATTAAGTTGGAGATATTTAAAAATAACAATTCTGGGGAAGCCAGATCACCCCAATTAATCTAGCAGAATCACCTCAGGGTCTTAAGATGTAGGATTGGTTGCCAATGAATAGGAGTCTGTTTTTAGCAACAAAAGCAAGGCCTATCGCAAGAGAAACTAAGCCATCTTGACAGAACTGTGGACAATTTGGTTGACTGAAAGAGCAAGGGGCTCACTTATTCTGCCTGCCATATCCAGAGAGTAAAAAGCATGTTATATATAAGAGATGATGTTCAAATGGAGTCTTATTCAGCCATCTCAAAATCCATGGCATGTTTAGTTTCAAATGATGAGCTAAGTATTTTGGTCTGGAGAAATCAAAATTGACAGAAGGTCAAAAAGATCCTTGTTTGATCTGTGCTCCCTTCCATTATGCCTGAACATGTCCAACATCATGGAATGACAGCTCTTGATGGGGATGAAGGCTAGCTTTCTCTCTTTGAATAGAGAGAAGAAATGTAGCTAAGTGTGTACTGAGGCTTTAATGGATTAAATATACATTCACTCACACCACATGGAGAAAACTCTTGCCCAAGTCATTCTGTTCATCACTTGCTCTGAGAAGAGCTTCTTTCTCAGGACTTGCTTGATAAGAGTGATGCATGCAGGCTTAACAAATCTGGATTCAGGTGGAAAACCCCCATTTATGGTTATATGTGCATTGGCAAGATTTTCCTGTGAGTCTCTACCACTAGATTCAGGTTACTGAACCATGACTATTGGATTTGTTCCTGTTCACAAAGAACAAAAGATGAACAAAAGCATTATGAGAGATTTTTTGTCCTGATGCAGAGTGTAACCAACTTGGTGTATTTACAACATGTCGACCAGATAACTAAAGGTCACATACATGTAGATTGCCTGGAAATGTGACACAACACTGTCCACGATTCTTGTGAAAATGCATGTTATGTTGTTCAGGCCAATCTGGAGTGCCCGAAACTAGTATATGGCTTTCCAATATACAAGTCAGTGGAACTCCCAAGATGATTTGTGTATGGTGATGTGGAGGTATGCATTTTGAAAGTTGAGACTGTCAGCAAAATCCTCCTTCCCCGCTTCCAAATGGTGTTGAGAACTGAAGTGTCAAATGCCATTGGTCTTGGAGAGAAGAAAAAGTCTTGAGTAAAATCCTGGGGAGTTTGCATTGTGAATGAATTTGACCACCCTTTTCAAGAGAAAAGTATAGACTTCTTGCTACATTACGATGGCTTTGTGTGGGTTTCTTGAAACATCTGTAACAAATGCATGGGTTTCCACACTTTTTGAAACAAACATTTCCAGGTCTATTCCAGATAAACTTCCTGGATGAAATTGATTTCTTCAAGGTTCACTTATGACCCTTGCAGAATGAAATAACTGCCCCCCATGTTTACACGTAAGTTGCCAATTTTCTTATACATTTATGTGTGTTTACCAGTGAATGGTTTCTGTGAGAAAAATTCAGTGAACTGACTTGTTTGAATACTGCACAATATACATAGCACAATGGGACTTTGTGGATCCTGACCACTGTGTTATAGTGGGGTTTCACACCTTGATGATGTGTATACATTAGTACTGATTGAATATTTATACAAATGATAGATTTGTTTTGCTACATGTATCAAACATGCCACCATCAATTTCTGTAACAAACTAACATGTATATATCTATCTATCTATATATATATATATATATATATATATATATATATATATATATATATATATATATATATACCTGCAGATGCCCATTGGGCTTAATGCAAATAAAGATCAGTAATCTAAAGCAAATTATGAATAAAGGACAATCATTGGCCAGGTTAACAAGTACAACACATCAATACTGAAATGGTTTGTAAGTACTCATGACCCATTTATGGAGAATTAAGATGGCACAGAATGAATAACTATGATGAAGTTAATGAACTGAAAATTTAATCAGGAATGAAGGTGGAGCAAGAAAAAGGTAGAAAACAGATGGAGTGTACTTCCCTGCAGAAAGAAAACTCCAATATTTTGCTCCAACAATGGAAAGGCATGTTATGAAATGGAACTTGTGAGGCCCTCATAAACATTATCCACAGTGGAAGCAATACCTAACTATAGGCTATGTGGTGTCAATGCCTAGTTGCAAAGGGAGACTATTCTTGTGAGGCCCTCATAAACATTATCCACAGTGGAAGCAGTACCTAACTATAGGCTATGTGGTGTCAATGCCTAGTTGCAAAGGGAGACTATTCTTGTCTGACTCCCTATCAAGGCAAGCAGACAACAACTTAACACCGTTGTCCAAGCCAAAGAGAGTACTGGATTTGATGAAAACTGAACATACTCCTAATCTGTTATGACTGGGTAATGTAACTGAAGAAGAAACAAGTGTTATGCAAAAGATAGTATCTCATCTGCGAACTGCATTTTGATTCTCTTTACTTCACACAGACAAAATATATATTCAAGGTACTTTATTCATATAGTAACAGTTTACCAAAGCTCAAATGGAATAAAAAAACTGATAGAAGATACATCACTTTTACCAACAGACTGTTAACAATGCTGCCATTGCTGCTGTAAAATAATATATATATGTACATACATACACCTTGCCATTCATAATGCAGCACCATCAGAGCTGATACATGTCTTGCTATTCAAAGGCATCACAATATCAGTAAAGTTCTGTTTCAAAAAGAGGCACTTACCATTTTAACACAGAAAAACTTTCTTGTATACAGGAGAAGATTTAATTACAGTAAAGTTCATGTGAACTATGAATTCAAGTGGTAGCTGCTTAGTTTTAAAGTTTTGACTAAAGGCATGAGAAATGCCAACAATTTCTATCTCCATGTCTCAGTGTTATTTCCTGTAAATTTTGAAACACAATTTGTCCCCTTCCGTATCGACAAATTGATGTCCCTATGAAAATTTAACATGCAGCAAAACCACAAAACAGTATTGTTGGAAATATATTGACAGTCAAATGTGATGACATATGCATAAAAAGAGTATTTTATTTCTATAATATTATATGAATATTTATTTCTGCTTTGTAGCCATAATTTAAAAAAAACCTATTTTGACATGAAAAGAAGGTCCTGAAAACGATTCAAATAATTATGAAAATGTCCTCCCTTGGGCTTAGGTAAGATGTCCATTGAATGAAAGACATTCAGCCCATCTATATGTAACATAAACAGAGCACAAATAGGAGTACCACACACAGAACATCATACACCCATCACATGAGCTTTTCCCTACTAATGTCTTTGATCTCTGAACCAGGGAAATGATTCCTGCATGATAAGGTGTGAATCCTGGTAAAGTGTCATCAAGATTTAAAACCTGACAGAGTGGATGTGTAAACAAGCCAATGACTTACTTTATCCCTTCTGTGACCCTGACCTTGAAACGGGGAGTATGACCATGAATATGCAAGATTCTGTCAAGTCAAGATACATAACAGATTAAGTTTCTTTAAAACATCTTTGATAGTTCAAAAGATATACTGCAGACATGGATAGTAGTCACATTATTACATTTTCCTGAGTTGTGACATTGACCTTGAGGGAGTGGGTGTGATTATGGTATGCAACACTGTCTATACATGATATATAATTGGCAAAAATTTCATTAAAAATAAATTCAGTGGTTCAAAGTTTTTCTCCTGACAAGGATACAAGTCTTTGAATTACATTTTCCCATGCCATGACCTTTATACTGAGGCAAAGGACATGGCTACAATATGTGACATACCATCTAGTCATGATGCATAAATGAGCAAAGTTTAATCAAAATACCACCAATTGTTACAAAGTTTTGGTCCAGACAAGCAAATGTCAATGGACAGATGGACAATGGTATATACAAGATATAAAACTTGAGACCGGCATATAAAAAAACAACTGCCAGCGAATCTCACCTGAGTGCTTACAAACCTATTTTTTTAAAAAACCACATCTAGCAAATATGTAAATAGTATGATGGCATGATATTACAAAAAAGTCTTTACTTCTTTTCATGACTAAACAGTGGATGATGTAAGAACAATGATCTTAGCACACAAGTCTGCATGAAGGTTTTATACATTATTTTGTACAAAAGATCCTAAAAATTTCCAGACTATAATTGTTTTTTTATGCTGTATTTCTTCACAAAAAAGTTACTGAATTTCCTAATTTAAAAATAAGATGACATTTTTTTCTTTCTAAAATTATTCATGCATCTGGAAAAAGAAAATGAAAATTGAAAGCCATTATGGTATATACAGAACTCTGCTGGAAAAGTACTCTTTGTTCAGCCTGGGGACTGACCTGTATCAAAATGGAAAAGTAATTCAAGTATGTGAAATGTTCAAGGTAAAAGAAAACTACATATGTACATTGTTGCAAGTGGTTGGATGCAAAGAATTTGATGACCTATTTGTGTATTATACCATATCAAATGAGCTCTTTCCCCTCATTTCAAACAAAACACAAATGTGGCTTTGTATTTGTTACATAACCATTAAATATGCTCTCCATGTTTATTTTTACATATCTGAAGAACCCACCATTTATTTCTTCCCAAAAGCCCAAGCATTCTTCAAATATGCCCATTAAGTTTCATGATTGTTCATAAAACCGTGTCAGGGAAACTGAGCAAAATGTAACACTCAACACTGATGCCTACACTGTGAGCAATGAAAATAATGCCATCAAAAAAGGATAAATCTTATCTATACTTTGCAACTGAGACAGAACTCCACTGTCATTCCATAGTTTCTTATAATAATATAGGTTGAGGTAGGCCAGTCAAGTGCACTGCATGTTTCAGATATGCTGATGATAAATAGAGTGCATCTTCATTCATACATGAGGACTGCTTTTGACATGTACAAAAGGTAATGAAATACAGATTTTAAAAAAATAAAAAATATCTGATAAAGTACTGACTAAAAAAGTCAATAATTTGAGACCTTATGAAATATTTATAAAATATGAGTTTCCATTAATAAATTAATTAAAAATAACAAGTTATTTCAATTTTTCCAGTAACACTGTTACTATTAAAAGCTGTATGTGTCCAGAGTCTCATAAGGTTACAAGAAAAGTTGGACATTCAAACATCTTCATTTCATATCTACAATCTTCATTGATCAAACAAAGATTCTACTTTGTCTTTAAAACCTATTACATTATGAAGGTTGTTATTCACAGCAGTATTTTAAAATATTTGACAAATAAAACAAAAGTTTCATAAAAATTCTAAGAGAATAGTCATAAAGTTAAACATGAAAAATTAAATGTTTTAAATATATATAATGACATTGCAAATACTGTAGCATTCTCCCAAAAGATAAAGGAGGTAGTTCAGTTACAAAATCTTTTATACTGACACAAACACACCAAGCATGCCTGTGTGTATCCACCATGCATGCACACACATGCATGCAGACACATCAAATCACTGGTAAAGCCAGTACAAAAGCATAAAAATGTCTGATTATTGTTGCCCATTTTTATATGCATATGAATATTTCATTTATTAGGCAACTTTTTCTCAGGCATACAATCTATGTTTTTGATACACCAATAAATTATACTCAAGATAAAATATGAATAAATACTTGGAGGAGTATTAGAAAATTAGATGAGATTGAAAACATCATAAAAAGGCAGAACACCTGTCAGGCACTTTGGTGGGAACACAACTGTAAGCAATAGTCACTATATATTGTCTGTAAAATGCACTTTAAAAAGTTTAAAACAAAATGGTAATACTGTGGACAACGCACTGGCATACCACTGACGTCAGTAAACAGTGACACCTACATGTATGTCTTGCTATCTTATGGGCTGAAAAAATCTATCAATCCACTTGCCCAGTCAGCAAGTACTACAAATTTCTACTTGCCCTATCAGTCAAGTACTACAAATTGTTACTTGCCCCGTCAGTCAAGCACTAAAAATGTTTGCTTGCCCAGTCAGTCAAGCACTACAAATTTTTACAGCTATTATAGAAACATAAAAGCTGATGTTACCAACCAAAATTTGATTGTTTGAGAGATTGTTTTCCAGAGTTCATTCTGACACCCTCCTAACACCAGTTGCAATTAAGACTAGACTTTTTTGAAGAGTGAAGCACTTGTATCAGCTTGATCAAAATAAATGCAAAACAAACTTCCAATGGCATATACAGACTTTCACTAAAAAGAAAGTTGGCAATATTTTTGACAGAAAATCTTCATCATTCATGAGAAAAACAGGTCAGCCAATATCAGCACTGACTGGAAAAATTCATTTGAATTGGGCAAGTGAATTTTCAACCCCTGTATCAGTTAATGAAGCTGTGAATAAAATGTGAATAACATGCTGTAACAATGACTAAGAGCACCAGGCAATATCTTCACGACACATTCCAATAAACCAAAGGAACATCATTCTGTTCTTCTCTGTGTACTTGTCTAGATTAAAAGGGTCATTACTGTAGTCCCACTTCACTGCCTCTGAGTGAGTCTGAAATGGTGAATACAATAACTTAGCAAAATTTCACTTTTTAAATCCTGGTTATGTAGAATTAGTCCTCAACTTTACTATTCTCTTTTTTGTTTTCCTTAGTTTTTCAAGGACTAAACTTAAAAGAACAAAAACAAATTGATGTTGGGCTATTGTAAGATGTTGGACTATTGTAACATAATCAAAATCAAATACTGAAGGAATCCAAATCCAACAAATATCATCATCAATCAGTTGCAGACTGAGAAAAAAATTGCAAGCCATTGGTTAAAAAAAGGTTTGTACTGGGTATTTGTATTAAAAAATATTTGAAAAACTGAGCATCAAATACCGAACACAATTCGAATATGGGACATTTTCGATTCACTGAATATTTGAGTATCATTACACCTCTACTGATATTTTTAAACACAGATTGAGAGACAGGTTGACCATAATGAAACACAGACTGAGACAGGCTGACCATATTGAAACAAAGACTGAGACAGGCTGACCATATTGAAATACAGACTGAGACAGGCTAGCCATATTTAAACATAGACTGAGACAGGCTGACCATATTGAAACACAGACTGAGACAGGCTGGCCATATTTAAACACAGACTGAGGCAGGCTGGCCATATTTAAGCACAGACCAAGACAGGCTGGCCATACCGAAACACAGACTGAGACAGGCTGGACATATTTAACCACAGACTGAGACAGGCTGGCCATATTTAACCACAGACTAAGACAGGCTGGTCAAATCTTACCACAGACTGAGACAGGCTGGCCATATTTAAACACAGACTGAGACAGGCTGGCCATATCTTAACACAGATTGAGACAGGCTGGCCATATTTAAACACAGACTGGGACAGGCTGG
>JAECUM010069432.1:0-14713 GCA_016617855.1 Megalonaias nervosa
TATATATATATATATACAATGAGAGACGAAGTGTAATGTTTATTATGTTTGGTCATAATTAGAAAGTTATTATTTTACAATGAGAGACGAAATGTGATGTTTATTCTGTTTGGTCATAATCAGAAAGTTATTATTTTACCATTTTCTGTTTAAATTGCAGGATTTTACAAAGTTCAGTGGCACGAATTTATAATGTTTGACAATATAGATAATTTTTTTTTATCTAATTCGAAATCGTCCTTCGTAATCTCTAAGGTATTTTTGACAAACATCAGCCATATTTACTTCAAATTATTTATTAATTATTATATTAATCCTCAGAAATCGAGAAAACATTCATCTATTTCACTGAGAGGGTAACATTTCGTAACAATTATAGTACATATTTTTTTTATCGTTGTGCAAATTTTAATGTTTGTACTTCTTAATGTTAGCGAACTTTGAATTTTGGACATGTACATAATTAGCAATCGTTTCATCGGGTACTTTAAGGCAAGTTTTTGAGTGACAGCAGCTATGTAGCTATATATTTTTTCTTTTAGAAGAAATCTTTTTTTTTTTATTATCCTGAGAAATGGGAACACATTATTCAAAACAAATTTGTGATTTTATTCTAGCAACTGTTTGAGTTTAAAACAATGTCAATAGAGTAGATGTACTGCAATTTTCAAGCTGTCAGGGATGTAGATGCAGCTAAGCAAAGCCAATAACTGCAAGATAAAAAAGAATACAGTCAGTAAAAATGGAGTCAGCATTTGTTATGTTTATATGCATAACTAAATTCAAGATATACTGGTCTTTATCTTGGCTGATGTTGCATTAAATAAAAAATGTGTATGGACCGATACGTGTTCCTTATTGATTGCATGTCGAACCGTCTGCAAATAATTGCTTACAAATGGGCCATACAAAGATTTTTAATCGGGATTGATGTCTTGACACGAAAGGAAAGCAATGAAAGTGATCAATTACTTGGAGATATGACATGACAGGTCCGTAGCAGATCAGCAATAAGTAGTTCTACGGCAAATGTGGTTGATAATCAGCGCTTTACAAGATATTTGGAAAATAACGATATATTTAACTTACTGCACTTGAGGATCAGAGGTCACTCAGTAGGTAAATATTTCAAACCAAAAATATATTGGCATCCACTCACTCATAGATGAAGATTCCTGACCGAAGGAATCTTACTGAGATTGAATCAGGGACCCTGGCTGAATACTTCTTAACAGGTTAAAATCCACAGCGACCATGTTGGATAAGATCATTGTTTGTTTCTCAAAAGAAGAGGGAGTCTAGCTTTTCTTGATTTAAAAGCAATTACTGTGATTTCCATCCGTCATTGTTTTCCTTTTCCTGGTTTCTAGTACACAAAGCAAGATTCAAAACCAGAAGTTCCTCTACTCGCTGCGCTTCTGATGTTGTGGCGTTTGTTCTTGTTGACTGATCACCGTAATGCGACAAAACATATCCTTTCAAAGATTACACGGTAATTTTGTCTGGTGAGAGGAGTGATAGAGGCCGTTACACTATGAAGAAACATGTATTGTCGACGAGGTTTTTCTCAGATCAGCTTAGATACATACCACATTGTCATTGTAGTAGCCACCATTGTCGAAACCACCACATTTTTGCACGTGACGATTGTGCCTTTTTTCCTGACGTCTAGCATAAGGAAAACAGCCATCACTAAGCTGACCATTGTCAGCCGCCATACTGGCATCCGCGTGTGGGCCATAACACGAAAGCACAACGCCTTACAGACCTCGTTGACAGCCCTCTTTTATTTCAGAGACGAAGACTAATTTAATGATAAGCTGAGAATAAACGATATCATAAAGGCCTTGCGTCGAGCAGAGGCATGTCATTTTCTTAAAGTGGAAAGTTTTGGAAAGCTCCTTCTGAGCCCAAAACGACCACTTTCCTACCAGATTGTTCCCACCTCTGTTAGGGCTTGAGCGACCTATTATGGCGCGTGATGTGGTTGCGTTATATTACACTTAATGACATGACATGACACTTGCAGCCTTAGACTACGTACTAATTAGAGACAGGTGATCAGTGGATCATATCTGAAGCCATAGCAGAGGTTATAATTAACCTTCATATTGAGGAGCTTCTCTATGAGCTGGATGTCACGCCTCAGACGCCGGAACATCAGCTTCAGATACAACACTGTCCCGCACAGCCGAAGCAGCGGGAATGATGGGAATTGTCGGGACGACGTAACAGCGTGACCGTGTATCTGAACTATTGGTTTCGGTTGTGGCACACAAATACATGCCAGAATCTTCATTTTAGGGCTCATGACGCAGAATTTTAACAAGCTATACCCTATGCGAGGATAAACTAGGGTTAAACTGACAACTTCACCACGGTCATCTCTGCTGGGACTGTAGAGGGTAGTTGTGAGCCACGTTTTTCTTATAGACACTGCAAGCATATTGTGATGGATTAAAAAAACATCCACACATGCAAGCCTCTGTCGTGAGTACCAGTAGCCACGCCTGCTTCAGGTACGGCCCGTTACTAGAACCAAATGCAATGGGCATGATAATCATGAGGCATGTTGTAAAAGGTATAATCAAAAGTTATCATTTCTTAAAGAGATAAAGCGCGACTTCGGAAACGAAGTCAAAACCCGCACCAGTGAAAATGGTAACAGTGGCGGAACCAACGTTGGAACCTGCATAAGTGTAGACGGAAGTGACTCAGGTCACTAAGATTAAAACACCAGATAAAGTTGTCACTCAAACTAAGAAAAGATTGCTGCTAATATACAGCAACGTCGGGCTAAAAAAACAAACAGAAAACTCAAATAATAAATCTCAGTTCGAAACGACTGCAAACAAAGCATAAGAGCAAGACAGCACGATGTGATCTTGGTTCGTGGGTCCGCCTATCTTTAGAGTCTAACCTCGCACTCACCTTACTCCGCGGTTTACGGTCAAAAAGACTGCAAGAAATCAGCGGGCAGCCGAACAGCGCGGACCGAGAAACACTACCGGCGCTCTTGAACAGCAAAGCACGATTTCAAGGGCCAACAGCTTCTATTTGACACATATCCGACGCTTATTTTATGGAAGAGTGGCTTTGCATGTAGCTGCAAAAAAAATCTCCCCCCCCCCGCACATACAAAATGTCGTTACCCTCTCACGCCAAAGACCTCTGTAACCTTCTTTACCATGGCCGCCAAAGTCTCAGAAGATGTTACCATGGCGTGGCGCATAAAGCAGACCATGTGGCATATTTACCAAGAAGCACTGCACTAAATCTACCGGACACAGTTTCACTTTACAGCCCTTAATGAGGTGTTCCAGACCAACCTCTTGTTTTTTGCAGCCCGACAGCGACAAACGCAGTAAGTGGCAAGAGCCATATAAGTATGCGTTAACAGTGGTTTATGTCTTCACACGTGCGTTATAGAGAGGTTTAACCGTACTCTAGTCCAGCGGTTCTTTGGGCATCAGTACGCCCATAAGATGTTTTTAACAGCTGGAAGCTAAATTGCGAACCGTAGCACTGAGTGGGTTGGGTGGTGGACCTAAACGGTCAGGTAACGTGATTCACATGCAACACGCCTGTTGATACAAATCGTGCTACGTCTATGATGGCAGCATGTGCAGGATCGAACGACTCTGACGTGGCCAGTCGGTCTTGAGGAGAAATGCCATGCTCTCAAACACCCTAGTGCAGGTATTTATGTGTACTGGAAGGAAGGAGGACGACGTCTTGATACCTACCATGTGTAATCATTGCACGTTTACAAGCTTGAGTACGCGTTTGCTAAAACCAGCTTGCCTGTAATATATTATCTTGCTGTAAACAACGGCAAACACGATGCACATCTTTAACGTACATTTGCGCGTAAAAAGCTGCTGGTTTTATCTCACTGCAAACAATTACCACCAAACCTGGACTGAGACGTCGCTAAGGTCGAAACCGCTATCTTGCTGCGATGCAAGAGAAAGCGACGAAGCCCTCTCTTGCGGTTGCAAGCAAGTCAAACTTACCTTACTCTTCGAGTAGCGCTGGCGTTGGCCAGGCTGTAAACACTTGACTACTGCGAGCTTTTGGGCTCTCAGGTCCAGAGCATTTCGCTGTTGGAGGCAGCACAGCGGTTCCTTTGCTGTTACTTGGGTGTGTCATTTCATCAGCCTTAAGCAGTTCAAATGAAGTTGCAACGTCACCTCTGGACATGTCTCTGCTTACATGCAAGAAAATTTTGCTAAAAAAATCTTGGCCGATTTCCTGCACGATAGTGCATAATTTACATCGGCCCTCACAAACGGTGGCACAGCGTCAAGCTCTCGCTGAGATAGCTACTCCACACGGGACATTGCCAGGTACGCGAGAGAAGAATCGTTGAAAGTGATCGTCGACTATCCGTGCATCACGCGGGTTTTAGATGATATTCCGTTGAGATCTGTGCATAGTGATGGCATATCCAAGACTCTAATCCTGGGCCTTTATGACCTACTTGGCGGCTGCAACGATCACGTCACCGCTGAGGTTCTTTATTAGCTTTCGTTGTTGTTTTTTCCTCTGAGGGTACGAGGAATGGCTGGCAGAGAGCACCACAATCAATCATATATTGCAGCAGAGTGATGGGAACCATGTCACGGTAGCTGCGGGAAGCCAGCGATGTTCTTCAAGATTATAGTTCGCGTGAGGAATTTTGTTATAGAATCGCTACATTGTTGATGGTTGCTCTTCTTTCGCGGATTATTTTCCCATTCCTCAAGTTTCCTGTAGCGGGCCTTTCTGAACCCATTCGCTCGGGTGACATGCTGCATACCAGGGCTGCCACTGGATAAGCGTTTTTATTGCATTGCCTGTCAACGAAACGACACGGCCCTGTTTCACGTGTGATTTTGGCCTTTGTTATCTGCATTTCTACAATAACTAGGTCGAACTTGTACATCACGATCCATTCTTCGGTATGGATTAAATTAAGAACCGTTATTCAAATGGAGTTTCCGTTGACTGCTGGAAGAAACCTACGGATAGACATTGCGCACTCGTCGTGCATCTGGGTGTTCATGATCAGTCACTTTTCTCGTACCTGTTAGCCTTCCATAATGTCATGGTTTCCACTCGAAACGGGTCATCCATTTCAACACGAAATGTAGTATAAACGATCACTTTGCTACCAACTTCAAATTATTGCTAAGCTTAGAGGAAGCTGTGGTACCAACCCATATCCAAGACCTTGGGAATAGGGATGAGGCGCTGCCTTGTCACAGGCTAACGGATTTTGGGACTCTTCATGTACAATATCGTTAAGTCTGACACATTTCTTCTCATCCCTTAGCACTCCTCGCTCTCGCAGAAGCGCCTTTACGTATACTTTTCTGTTCCTTTTCCTCCTTTCCACAGATCTTCCTTATATATTTCAATCACAGCATAAGCTACCTTCAGTCTGTCAACTTGTACCTCAAGTAACATCCTTGCCTTGCTGACGTGTGCCATGTATTGGTGATGTATAATCCAAATACTCAAACTTTATTATACATTGGTGTATATTGGTGATGTATAATCCAAATATTCAAACTTTTCTAATTAAAATATTATTACCCTTGCCAAAGAATCACTCGATATCAGACAAATGCCCGAATTTCTCCTAGATGATATTTCTTTTCTTCCTTTACTTTATTTCCTCGCTTTCACGGCTTTATCCCTGCAATGCACACAGCAGGTAAAATTTGCCTTCACTCCTAAATAGCACCTACGTCTTAAACCATGTAGCAGAAAAAGTGAAGCAAACGAGTTTTGTGAAACCAACAAATAATTTATTTATATCAGTTACAAAGTGAAAAATGTAAAATGCGGCATTGTGAATAACATTCCCCAAATTCCTGAACATCATATCACAACTCCAAAAGCATTATGTTTCGAATGTATTGTCTTCATTGTGTTGATGGAGCATTTGATATAATCCAAAATGTTTTGAATGAGTCCTTAATAATTTCAAAGTAGTGTCTTACTCCAAAGAGTTGAAAACTTTTGTAATTCCAATTAATAATATTTAAATAATTCTCCTAGAATTATATATGAACACAACTACAAACTCTGATCATAAATTCCAAAGACACACATGAAACAGAAGTGCGTAATTGTTTACCAAGTCTATTTATATACAAACCCCATTTGACCTGCACCACAGAAGATTCCTCTAAGTTTTCAACAATTTCTCTTCCAGAACATTCTAATCTCGTAAACTAGGATGGGTCTTTAAACTCAAAGTTTAGTTAATATCTTTAAAATAAATGACAACTATCTGGTAGGCAAACATTTTAGTCTCAATCACGGACAAGGTCAAGCACACAATATAAATTAAATACACATAGCAAATAAAATTTATTTATACAATTTCTGACACACGTTTAACCGCTTTTCAACAGCATCGAACAAAATTTATCAGTCCCAAAAGTCACTCTTTTAAAGACCTCAGCATTATGTTTAATAACTATCTTTGTTCCAGTAGCCGCCACATACGTTGTTTAATGTTTTACCTGAGGCAGTGATGGGGTTGTTTTGTCTGCCCACAAGGGTTGCCATGCCACTTGGAATCCATGGTGAAACCGCTGCTTTGTCAACATGCGTGGAATGTTCAACTTCAACCCCCCACCCACGTGCCATAATGTCATTGTCTGCCTAACTCAATATGTTTTGGGGGAAAGAAAGAGAATGTTGCTTGCAATGATATATGACATATTATAATTTGTTCCGTCATGCGTGCGACTCTCATATTGATCCTGTAATCAAAAAAGCTGATAATGCAATTTGTCAACTTAAATGTGAAGCCAAATTTAATTTAAACGCAAATTGACTGCAAACTAATGAGAAAAGGAAGAGAAGAAAGCACCATTGTTCTTAAATAAAGTTTCAGAGCCGACTTTAGTTGGCATTTGTAGGAGAACGCGATTAGCATAAATTGCACGATGTTTGAACATTACTTCATTAATTACTGTGCAAGCAGTATTTCAGTTTTATACGGTGCAAATTTCTCCATCAGATTTTGCATGATTTAATGAATTTTAATGTAAACAAAAGTTCTTGTCAGTGGTAATTTTGTTTCATTTGATTTGACGTGTTCGAGACTTCATGATAAAAAGGAATGAATCTGGAATTTGCACATTTAAGAGAGTATTGTTATCTTTTCGATCGTTGAAATGTCCTGTCAGTGCAATCATGAGCTCACTACTGCTTGGACAATGTATTGTATCAGCTTCTTTAAGCAATATATATATATATATATATATATATATATATATATATATATACTACTATATATATATATATATATATATATATATATATATATATATATATATGGCCTATTTGAAAATTTAAAGTCAAAATGAAAAATAATGTTACAAAATGTTTGTAGAATAATTTCGCAGTACATTCTGTCGTGGTCAGCATGACAAGAAACCATTAAGATTGATGCATTGGATAGGCTGGCAATAACTTGGCAGCTTGTAATAGTTTACCTCTCCTGCTTGGAGGCATGAATTGAGTTTTAATTCGGGTCCACTCGACATAAAAGATGCCAATATTAACTCAAAATCAACAGCGAAAAATGACAACAGTTGAGACAACCGAGGGAAAATTTTAGGAAGTCTTGGGCCATTTGAAACAGGTGTAATAAAATTATATTTTCCAAAAATAGTTAATAATAAAAGCGGACTACACAGGATTATTCTGATTTCGATGGGAGTGATAAAATGTTAGGCGGGTAAAGAAAGTAATCATGGCTGGCCAAGGCAAAGGGGTGGGTGGGTGGTCAGACTGAATTTAGGCTTGAAAGAAATTTCCTTCGCGAAATTAGTCAGTCTAAATTTCTGAGGCAAGCCACAGTTAGTCCTAGACTTAGTAAGAACTACTTTTCTCGTTAAATTGTCTAAGGGGCGCGTCCAGAAAATGAGGGACACGAAAGGAGATATTCCTCTTCATAGAAAGGCGCGAGTCTCGAATAAAGCAAATGGAAAAAATAGTTCCATACTGTATTGCACTGTGAAGAAAGATCACAGTCTACAGTCAAGACGGTTGATGACTCGAAGAGGTTAGAAAGAGACCGAAAGAAGGAAAAGAAATATGGCAACGCCGACCTATTACTAATAGAGATTTGGAAAGACCGGAAGTACCAGATGAAACTGACAAGTAGACAGTTTGAGTTCGATCAGTCACTCGATTATATTACAAAATTTGTTCTGTCAGTACAATACAACGGCTAACTGAATTTCGCATAAATATTTGCAATTCTATTTCTGAGAGAAAGTGAATAATTCACATGTCTTGTTCAATTTTATTTTGTTGATGTAATTGCTTAAATTGTTATATTTTAAATACGGTTGCTTGTGTTGTTCCATTATATTCCTCTTCTCATATCTCTGTTATCCCATCCATTAATTTCATATTTTAATTTATTATTCATTAGATGCGGTCCATAACACCGTGGTCGATCATCTCCAAGATAACGATGGCCAAAATCAGTAATGGGTGGGGAGGTAACATCATCCTACCACCTTCTGACAACACAAAAGATTTCTTAAGTCGTCCTGCACAAAACTTTCTAAATTTTCAAACCATCCTGAAACAGACATTAGGGACCCCAAACGGTACAAATACTCATTCCATAAGGAAAATAATATTTCGTGCCGTTAAATTATGAATAATATTACAGTGTTATTCCACGTATATTAATTCAATAATTTAATATTCAAGTGTTAATCCCGAACAATAATTCATTAATTTAATATTTCTGTGTTATTTCCCGTACATTCATTTTTCATTCTAGACTACACATGGCTTTATTTCATTAAATATATATAGTATTGTGCGGTGAAATAGACCCAAAATGGATTCCTGTGTTAAACAGGGTAAACTGTAAATCCAAAAGAGGATTTAACATGAAACTAGGACTCTGTACCCAAACTAGAATTTAAGATGTAAATGACACTTCAGGCCCAAACAGGAATTCTATGTTTAAACGGGTCAGAGGATTATAGAACCAACTGAGAATTTAAGATGTAAATTGCACTTCAGGCCCAAACAGGAATTCTGTGTTTAAACAGGTCAGAGGATTATCGACCCAAACCAGAATTTAAGATGTAAATGACACTTCAGGCCCAAACAGGAATTCTATGTTTAAACGGATGAGAGGATTATAGACCCAAACGAGAATTTCACGTGTAAATGACACTTTAAGTCTAAACGGGAATCCTATGTTAAAACCGGTCCGATGATTATTGACCCAAATGAGAATTTAACATGGGTCCAGATGAGAATTTCATATGGGAATGGTAGAATCGGGCATAAGAATTGAGATGTTTTGAATGCACTCAATAAAGCATTGCTACGTAAGTTGCAGAAAGTAAATTTACAAAGATACATTCAGTCTCAGTAGGCTGGATTGATTAACAAATATACGATCTTTAACGTCAGTAGGTCGGTAAGTTTACATCCCCCACCCCAAAAATGCAATAACAACAATAATAACCCCCCAAAACCCCCAAAACAAAACAACAACAAAACAAAAAAAAAAAAAAAAAAAAAAAAAAAAAGCAAATCCCCAAAATGCAGGAAATCATTTAGTTATCTAGCTGTTTTCATTAATAAACATACCATCTTATTATAAGCCCTTGTCTACTTTAGCACAAGATTGACAAATGGTTCATTTACGAGTTTGTGAAAACCAGGGTTATTTTTTAAACATTGTCGAACAAATACAGTTATTTTGTTACTCTATATTGCACATAACCTAGTCTGGAAAAGGAGTGTGTCAAACAATTACAATATTACAAGCCCTACAATGGACTTGCAAATTTTGGTTTACGCGGTGGCAGGCGTAAACCATTTCGTGCCTATCTGTATCGGTGGTCTAAAAGAATGTAACCAAAATATGGCCGTAAATTGTTACAAGTTTTTTTTCTATCCAATAAGGATTACATATTTTGACCAACTTTGTTTACACAAGTCAGGTAAATTGTTACATAATCAGTGTTTCGCCTTCTATATTTAGACACGCCGTGACAAATAGTGTTGCCTCTAGCCAAGTTATAACTTCTGACATGCGCAAACCCACTAAATTCGAGATTTCATATGATCGGCGAAATGTATCCTATGCAAAATTAACAACAGCTCAACAATTGTTGATGTTCAGATTTTTGAGAAACATAGTCTTCTATTTCAAGCAATCATTGGAATGAGAGAAAGAGAGAGAGAAAGAAATAGCCGACCTTTCTCAACAGAGTACAGACCCAATAAATCATCATCTCTATCATAATTAGTAGTAGTAGTAGTAGTAGTAGTAGTATTCAATATTTCTGAGTGAAACAACACAATTTGTATGTCTATTAATGTGTGTGTCTGTGTATCTTTGCAAAAACACTCTCCAATACATCTCTCTCTCATACACACACATTGAGAGACATATGCGCATTATATAATCTCCCTCAAACATATGAAAAATTTAATAATAATAACAATAATAATAATAATAATAATAATAATAATAATAATGATTTTCTGACCAGTAGTCTCCTGAGTTTTGATGAGTGACTTATCTATCTACGGACCCCGTACACCTCTCTCTCTCTCTCTCTCTCTCTCTCTCTCTCTCTCAGTGTTTCATATACACATATTGAAAGACATGTGCACATTATATAATCTCTTTCAAAAATATAATAATAATAATAATAATAATAATAATAATAATAATAATAATAATAATGATGATTTTCTGACCAGTAGTCTGCTGAATTTTGATGCGTGACTTATCCATCTACAGACCCCGCACCTCTCTCTCTCTCTCTCTCTCTCTCTTTCTTATAATTGTTCAGTACACAAACAAATGAACTGGAATGCAGGTGTCACACTTCTAATTGTGATTGTTGTGGTATCCCTTGATAACGATACTGACAGCTAACATTCCTCAGAAACATGCCCAACGCCTTCCTGTTATCAATTTCTTCTGATATAAAATTTACGTTAATTCAGCTTTCCATCAAAATTTCAGTATGTTGTTCAGTAAATACATAATGTGAGAAACGATTTGTCGGTATAGGTCCAACTTACTGGGCCTAACCAAGTTTTTACAAGGATACTAGAGCTGAAATTAAGCATTGGAATCGATAATTATAATATAAAACCTGTTAAATTGACAAGAACATCTGTTGGTTTTGACATAAATCTTCAGATTTAATTTTCATTTGACAGCTGAACTTTTTCCATTAGAGCCTAACGATTTACAATTAACACACAAACCACTCACAAAACAATTTATGACATCATAATCGCTTTATATTTTCCGAAGGCTTTTAACCTAATTTGCGAACAGAATGAAAAATATAAATGCAAGCTCTGCAACAAGCCAACGAAGACCAATCTAATTGCTAATCAATATTCATCAAAATTAAGGAGTATGATACCTTGCTATACTGTCTTCTATCGTTTCAGTTTATTTTCTAATTTGCCATAGCATTCATATTTAACCTGAGGAAAACAAAGACCTATTATCATAAGTGTCCGGAATCAATATGCAATAGAATGGAAATACAAATTAAACTTTTATTCATCTCCATGAAGTATTTGATTAATTTCCATAAAAGATAAATAAATACATTTTCAAAGCCTGTAAAATGTATAAACATAAGAAGGTGAACAAGACAAAATCCATAAAATGTGTCCAAATTTGTCATATAAACTTCATTCCCACAAAGAGTCCCATAGCGTTTTAGAATACACCATCAAAACAATCCCTAATTTAGTTCACATGCAATTTTTTTTCCTGAAAAAAAGGAAAATTTTATGACACAATGTGGAAGTCGATACAATAGTCAAGTGTGTGTTCCACTGTCAATTGTACTGGCAGAGTATGCACTCTGGTGAAGGTTCACCCTTCAGAAGGCATTTGTGAATCATTTTTGTGTGTCACAACCTCCTCGTGTCTGCCGTATATTCTATATGAGGGATACTATAAACAAACATCGCCTATAAAAGCGACACTAATCTACCTAGCAAGCAAAGAAAACGAAACTGAAGTTATGGTGATGCACGAGAAAGTTGTTGTGATTCTGTCAAATTTGTGCAATCTGCTCCGAGAACGTGTTGCTTTTCACTACGGCAAGCTAAATACCACACGGATTCCTTGCGTCAACACACAGTTGTACTTCACAGTAACCCGATATGCTCCTGTTACTATGAAATCAAATTATATCCAAACCCAACAACTTCTACCAAAACTTCGCTTGCAAACAAACTGTCAGCTTGTCGCATAACCGGAATGGAGTAAGCAATTGTACATGCAGGGACCTTTAAGCGCTTGTACACATGGGGACGTCCTACGCATACGGAAAGTCGTGCTGTAAAAATGTTCCCTTCGAAGAGTGCTACAAGGCAAACGTCTGGTAAATTTTGCACATATTTCATATACTCACACCGGTATATCATAAGCAGAGCCTTTTAACTTAAAATTTTGATCGAAGTATCGAATCATTTCCTTAAATCGTATAACTGCTTTTAACTTATTACTGCTAATATTTTATGTTCATGTTAATGTCTTGATGAAGAGCACATTTTAAGTTCATGTTAACGTCTTGGTGAAGAGCACATTTTAACTCCATGTTAATGTATTGGTGAAGAGGGTGAGTTCATGTTAATGTCTTGGTGAAGAGCACATAATAAGGTCATGTTAATGTCTTCCTGAAGAGGGCATCTTGCGTTCATGTTAATGTCTTGGTGAAAAGGGTGAGTTCGTGTTAATGTCTTGCTGAAGAGGGTGAGTTCATGTTAATGTCTTGGTGAAGAGTACATTTTAAGGCCATGCTAATGTCTTGGTGAAGAGCACAGTTCAAGTTCATGTTAATGTCTTGGTGAAGAGCACAGTTCAAGTTCATGTTAATGTCTTGGTAAAGAGCATAGTTCAAATTCAAGTTAACGTCTTAGTGAAGAGGGTGAGTTTATGTTAATATCTTGGTGATCATCATTTGAAGATCATGGTAATGTCTTGGTGAAAAGTATATTTGGGTCAAGCTGTCTTAATTACGATGTAAGGGATTCCATCCGGCTAATATGTACAGAATGCTAATATAATGTGGAAAGACGAGCTCGTTTGTATTCATCGTATGCACGAGTTTTTCATTGCTACTTAATTTTGATACAGTCGTCTTTGTTAAATTTGATCGCAAAGAATCCAAACCGGCGATGTTCAAACCTGAATGTCCAATAATTAATTCGTTATGGGAAAATATGTCTAATTTATCAGCTGTTCTTTTATGGCTCTTTGCCCAGTATTCGTCTACTTTCATTTTGATTTACAAGCTTTTGATTGTAATCCTATGTGATTAAACACGAACTAAGATGTAAACGATGTAACACAAGTATGGGGACATATAATGATCAACATGAATGTCATTAAAGGTTGTCAAAAACAGAGACGTTTTCATGCATGACATCGTCATTATCCATTTCTACTGCAAAAGAGCTTAATATTCCATGTTGGAGAAAACAAAATAGACACTGTATGAAAGATAAAAAACAAACGAAGGAGACACACGGAACTTCTAGTTTTTTACCAACAGGGTTTGACAAAAAAAAAAAAATACCATGACATTTCCATGCACAGTAGACATTAGGGTCTTTTATGAAAATGTAATTGATCACTGCCGTCTCATCTCTGTCGAGTAGCTTCGAGCCTCGAGTTAGGCCAAAGTGGGTACGTAATAAAGCTTGCAAGTAGCTTCCGTGGGTCGGTGGTTCTTTACGGGATTTTCCCGGGTTCTTCCTCCAAACGTTTTAATGACCGCCATGAGTAGCAGATCGTGTGCTGAAAAATGGCATTATGCCAACAACAACAAAATTATGGAAATGACACATCTACATGTAATGCAATAGTGAATTTCGATAGTTGATTTCAGTATTGAATTTCTATAGTGAATTTCAGAAGTGAATTTCTATAGTGAATTTCAATAGTAAACTCAGTAGTGAATTTCAACAATGAATTTCTGTAGCGAATTTCAATACTGAATTTCAGTCGTGAGTTTCAATTAAAGGCTTTCGTGATAGTGACGCTGAATAGCCTTATCTAACGCTCAGAAACTTCGTCGAACTCATTACTGTTAGACACTCTACCTCAGGGGAAGTAATGCAAAAATGGGATCAAAATGCCAGATTCTCAAAACCTTTAAATTTATTATTTTGCATAATAAGGCCTTGAGATATATTGAAAAATATGTTTATCCGCTATCTTAAAACGTTTTTCTTTTGATTCTGGATACTAAGCACAGTGTTTCTGTGAACAGGACCCAAAATTAATGGTAGGGGATGCTGCACCATGTTATCTAACAAACCTATTTCTCAAGATTTGGTAAACATTATCTCAGCGCAGTTATCTCAATTTGTCTCATGTTTCCGTGACCTTTTAAACAGGTGGCGTCGAAATATCTATAAACGGTGCCCAGCGAGTAAACAGCTACTTCCTGACTGCACTTCTAAAGTTTCACAGATATATGCACCAATTTGTGTTTATTCCAAGAAAGTGAACCTTGAAAAAAAAAAGCCTGGAATGCGTGGATAACTCTTATATATCGTCGTGAGATCTGATGGATTACCTATTAAATGTACTGTTACAATTTTGATTTGTTTTAATTATCACAGCAGTTACGGTAGGATCATGTTTGATTCACATTGCAGCTATTTACCTAAA